>MNAD01001191.1:0-77536 GCA_001895945.1 Trametes pubescens | reverse complement strand
GACAGAAAGCTACGCAAGCACTGCTGTAGCATTGGTATAAACGTCCGGCGGGGCGCGTATACACTTGCCGCTAATCAGCCACCGGCGCGTGGCTGTGGATGGAGTGGATGACCGCCGGTGCGCGTCCGCGCGAAACGGCTGTTGCGTGGAGGCAGCAAAAGCGCGTTTGGAAGGCTAATTTGCGCGAATATGACTGGAGCGCGGTGTGCTCGAAAGCTCCGACAAAGCCCCAAAGAGCGCAGGAAGCCTTGCGGAGACACTGCGCTGCGAATCCCGCGCGCAGAAGGGTAGGCGACCGCATGTCGGTCACGTGAGCTGGCATGCTACACGAACTCAACTGACCCGTTCAGTCGCGCGACTCTTCCTCGCTTTCGACCGCCACCCGCTCTTCCCGTCCTCTCCGCCCCCCCTCCTGCGCGGTCGCTGTCTCCACTATCGAGTGCACCGCCGCGATGACATTTCCCTGCGAGCCATTATGCCATTTCGGCGGGAGGTCAGTGGCTCGCGTTCCCACCCATCTCCTCGACCTCGGAGGTATTAACGGGGTGGCTAATCTACAGGCTATTCTTCACCTCGTTCCCGCATCCGCCCCCGCGGCCAGATGTCCTGAATCATCTCGCGAAGGACCCTGAGAACGTCCCAGATATTCGCGGAACCTCGAAGGGATCATCCTCAACCACCCCCGATGACGATGCGAAGTACTACTACTTCACCATCGACGACCAGTTGCTCTATCTCTCTTTCTTCCAAGACTGGGGACCGCTCAATTTGGCGATGGTGTACAAGGCCTGCATCTTGATTCACGAGCTCCTTCAGGTCCGTCCCATCTCACTTCTCAGCCGAGGGTCCTTTATGAACTGTGCCCCCAGGACCCCGCGATTGCCACGCATCGCCTAGTATTCTACTCCTCGAGTGACCCACGAAAGAAGGCCAACGCCGCGTTGCTCATGGCGCTATACGTGGTAAGTCCTCCGTTTCATTGAGTGTACATCTATCGTGCTCGCGCTCACGCATCACAGATGATTGTACAACAACGCCCTCCATGGGAGGCCTTCCACCCTATCGCAGAGCTCGAATTCATGCCCTTCCGTGACGCCGGCCGTGGGCGCTCAGACTTCAACCTCAGCATACAGGACTGTCTATGGGGCATCTACAAGGCGATGCAGAATGGCTTATGCGACATGAACGAGTTCGACGTCGAGGACTACGAATACTATGAGAAGGTGGAGAATGGAGACTGGAATTGGCTCACGCCCAACTTCATCGCGTTCGCCTCGCCCGTGGACCCGACGTGGATCAAGCGAGAGAAGGACAAGAGGGAGCAGGAGAACCAGGCCATCCTGCCACCCAGCTCACCAGTCAAGACGGGCGGACACGCCCTGCAACGGAAGCTTCCCACGCCGTTCGTGAACTGCTTGGACTACTTCGAGCGCCAGAACGTCAAGCTCGTTGTGCGGCTCAACAACCCGCTATACGACGCCCAAGTATTCAGAGAACGCGGTATCGACCACCTGGAGATGTACTTCGACGACGGCACGAACCCCACAGATGACATTGTACGAAAGTTCATTGACATGGCTGACGAGGTCATTGAAGGGGGTGGAGTGGTAGCAGTACACGTAAGTGGACCCGGCGGACGTGTTCCCCTTTTACTCACGCCGGCCTACCACAGTGCAAAGCCGGTTTGGGGCGCACTGGCACCCTCATCGGAGCGTATTTGATATGGAAGTACGGCTTCACCGCGACAGAAGCGATCGCCTTCATGCGCATCGTGCGCCCAGGAAGTGTTGTTGGGCCGCAACAGCAATACATGTACCTCAAGCAGCTCGAGTGGACGAAGTGGGCGGCGGTCGACGAGATGCGCAAGCTGCAGCAAGCCTCCACGTTCGCGGCGACCGCGCTTGTGGCACCTGTCACACCACCCGCGGAGCAGGACGAGGAGATGGACGTATTCACGGACGCGACCACGGCGACGGTCGTAATGACGTCGAACACCGCGCCTGTGCCCCCAGTAACTCCCAGCAAACACGTCGCCGCGGCCGCAGCCAAGGCATATGCCATCGCACCGCCCGGACAGCCACGCAAGACGCCGGCGGCGAAGAGAGTCGCCTCGGACTCCGACGGCGACGAGGACGGCGATGTTCTCCCTGCGCTCGGAGCTGCTCCTGCCGCATCTAGACGAACATCGAAGACTAAGCCCGCGTCTGCGAGGAGCTCGTCTCAGCGCGTGCCAGCCTCGGAGCAGCGTCCGACTCGGGTTACACGCTCGGCGGCCAACGCAGCGGTGAAGAAGGTCAGCACGATACTCAGCACGTCGAAGACAACGAAGGCGAACGGTCAACTTCCGAACAAGATTCCTCGACTCGCAAACGGCACGTCTGCCCGAGGCACCGCAACGGGTTCCAAGGACATCACCGCAGCGATGCCGACAACGACCCGTCCGCTCCGGCCCAGGCAGCCTCCAGGATCTCCAACGCCTTCCCGTCTCCCGACGCTCGTTGGAGGAAAACGTACGCACCACAACTCTACCGGGTCCGTGCAGGAGTCCGCTGCTTCGGCGGCCGCCATCGCTAAGTCCGCGCTCGCAGCTGCTGGGACATGGGTAGCCACGAACACCTCGTCAGTCGTCGTGCCCGCGTCAAAATCGGAACGCCCGGGTCTGCGCAACGTGCGCCGTAGACGGAGCAGCTTCAGCGCGGCGGACGTCGTCGCGTGAACCGCTGCGGCAGTCTGAGCAGGTCCCGGCTGCCCTTTGTCCATCGTCCCTTCTCATCCCCTTGTCCATCTCTCGCCATCTCTCCCATACATCTGCTCTCCCGCTGACACCCACAACTGTTTTACGTTCCTTCATCTTGTGAATATTTATAACCCTCTTTCCCTCCTTTGTCATTCCTGGTTATCATCGCGGTCGCCTGTCCTTTGCACCCCCCTCCCGCATCCCCACCCACCTCAATCACCTCCATCTGCTCATCACGCCCTTACGTCCCCCCCCCACCCATCGCTGTCATGTTCTCACGAGATGATCTAGTCTGATTTACGAGGACCGTCTACGACCATCGCACTACCTGTATATCACCGTCGCACACATTTAGCAATCATTATCAGCTTTTCACCGTGTGCATTGTACATGACCTGGATACAGCAAGCATTTCGTCTAAATGTACTACTGGTACACCGTTGGTTCTGAGCTTCTCCCAAGACGCATCCCTCACCGCGTATGCCTCACGCCCTACGCAGCCGATGACGCCGAGTACTTGTGCACACACTCAAAGAACCACTTCAGATCGTCCGGGTTCACCCCAGGGGTGATCCCATGGCCCAAGTTGGCGATCCACGCCTTCGTGCCCTTGCCGCCCTTGAAGCCCTCCGCCATGCGCTTCACCTCGCGCTCGATCGCCTCCCGGCCGCCGTACAGCACCCCGGGGTCCATGTTGCCCTGCAGCGCGACCTTGTCGCCCACCGCGGCGCGCGCGTCCGCGGGCGAGATGCACCAGTCGATGCCGATGACGTCGTACCCCGCGTTCTCGGCGAGGGACGCGAGCGCGAGGTTCGCGCCCTTCGGGAAGAGCGTCATGGGCACCGCGGGGATGTTCGCGGCGGCGAGCTTGGCGCGCACCCCGGCGGAGATGCGTTTGAGCGAGGGGAGGGAGAACTCGGCGAAGTCGTGCGGGGAGAGCTCGCCCGCCCACGAGTCGAAGACCTGCACGAGCTGAATGGAGGTGATCGCAATAAGTATAAGTATCGACACAGGGCGGTCAGGGCGGCAGGGGGCCAGGGGCGTACCTGCGCGCCGGCCTTGATCTGGCCGACGAGGAAGTCGATGCAGACGTCCGCAATTCTGTCGAGGAGCGCCTTGGACTCCTCGGGGTACTTGAACAGCCACGTCTTGCACTTCTGGAACGTCTTCGTCCCGCCGCCCTCGATCATGTACGAGAAGAGCGTCCAGGGCGCGCCGCAAAAGCCGATGAGGGGCACCTCGCCGGCGAGCGCGTGGCGCGTCTGCGTGATCGCCTCGTACACGTACCCGAGCGCGGCGTCGACGTCGACGTCCTGCGCGAGCCGCGCGACGTCCGCGGGCACGTTGAGCGGGTCCGGGAAGTGCGGGCCCGGGTTCATCTGCACCTCCATGCCGAGCGCCTGGGGGACGACGAGGATGTCGCTGAAGATGATCGCGGCATCGATCAGCCCGGAGTAGCGGCGGATGGGCTGCAGGGTGAGCTCCTTTGCGAGCGCGGGCGTGCGGCAGATCTCGAAGAAACTGTGGTGCGCGCGCAGGGCCATGAACTCTGGGATGCACGCGATCTGCTCAGCACCCATCTTGACCGTGATTCGCGCGATCGCTGGACTCACCTGGAAGGTATCTCCCTGCCTGACGCATAACCCACACTGGGGCGCGTTCGGTCTCCTCACCTAGAGAAGACGATGTTCACTGAGTGCTCTCGAGATCGCGCAGCACGACGTACCACGCGCCGCGCGCAGGATGAGATCGTTTTTGAGTGCGGGGAAGGCGGCCATGGTTGGAGGTGCGAGTGGAGAGAGAGCAAGGGTGGATTGCGATGAGCGTGGGCGTGCTGGTTGAGCGTGCTCTGTCCAAATAAGTGCCTGAGAATGGGTACGTGTCCGCTGCTGGGCGCGACGGCGTGGAAGACAAGTCGCGATCCGGCGCGGGCTATGGGAGCGTCAAGGGCGCGCATCGTGGAGGCGCGACCGAGAGCCTGTCCACCGTGGGACTCGAGCTTGCCTCTTGCTCTCATCTTCCGGCCGCTGCGCCGGCGACTCCCTGTGCTGCCGCTTCCGATGCTCTCGCGCCTCTCACTGTTGTACTACTACTAGTATATTGAACGGCATCATGTCTATCACGAATCCGACCCAGCTCGTGGAAGAGTGCGCCAGCAGCCGCTTTGGACGCTACGCAGAGGTCTAATGCCGCTCTCAGGTTCAAGAAGTCGGGGGAGTTTGACCGTCTCCGAAGAGAGCTTCTGAAGGACTTCAGGCAGGGTGTACGTCCCCGCTTCATGTGGACGGTAAGCGCATCCAGTCATCTCATCCCCGCTCGCAGGAAGGAGTGCCAGCCTTCTTGGCCCGTGTGGAAGACATCGCGAAGCAGAAGCTGGCCTCGGATCCGAAGCTGCAGTACATGCCAGAAGCGACGGTGACTAGAGAGATCATGCAAGAGCTCGAGAGGTGCGCCGTATCTTCTAGCTGCGATGTTCAGAAAGTGAATGTCGAACGATAGGTATCCCATCGTGGAACGGGCCGTGGCCGATGTCCATTCACTGGCCAATCCTGCTTTCGTCTCTGATGTGAGAGGCTCTGTGCAAAAGATCCTGCAGGAAGACCGCAAGTCCAACGGGCAAGGTGCGTCCACCACCTTCGCGCTCCTGAATGGTATGTATCGACCGCCTTATTCCAAGGAGCTGTCAACGGCACATCGCAAGCCGCCGCTGCTCGCAAGACGGATGGGACAGCAGGCAACGAGTCCGATGGCGAAAGTAGCGCAGAGAGTATGGACTTGGAAGACGACGACGACAGCGATTGAATGCGTTCGTTGCCTTGGTCCCCCAAGTTCCAGTACGTGGATGACCGTGTAAATATATCCTGACAACTTTTATGTCGCATCTGGCAGCAGTCAGAGAGGTTCACGCACCTGAATACATAGTCCACCGACTACATCGTAACCAGCGAATTACGTTCATGGAAAGTCATACCTGTTCTCGGCTCTCCTATGCCAAGACCCTCGAGAAGACCCTCAAGATGTACTACATAGTAACATGCATGCGCACCCGACCAACCACGCACGAACCGGTTCAGAACATATCCTTCAGCACGCTGCACGAACGGCCTTCTCGGTCCGCGGGAGCTCAGCCCCGTTACGTGGGGTACTGCCGCGGCCTTCCACCCACCCACTCGCGGGAGGGATCATCGCGAGTGGCTGCTTCGGTAGGTTAAACATTGCGCTGCACCGCATGCGCCACCACCTCCTAGGACCAGCCCCGCTCTCCCGTCGCTGATGCGACACCGGCTCCGCCGACAGCGTCGATCGGCGCACTCCCGGTCCGTCGGTCGCAACGACCGTGTTCCTAGCAGAGCGACAATCACTGATACACCGTTGGCGAGCCATGTACGCGAGATATCAGGAGGAATCTGACAGGCGAGAAGCTCGACCCTGAGATACTGCTGCACGAGCACCGCACGGGAGAGCTCCGAATGGCTCAACGTTGAGCCCCGTACGTAGTCGCGGGGTGCTAGGAAGGAAAGGGAAGGAATTCATGCGGAGGTGTATCGGGATGTATGCATCTTGCCAGCCCTGTCAGATATCGCCAGTTCGTCAGACTTGTCTCCGAGCTCTCCTCTTCCAATCCTTTCTCAACTATTCGCTTTGCAGCTGGCAGCTTGTTTGCACTTATCCGCGGGAATAGAAGCCGTTTGATTTGCTCCAGTTTGCCTTGGTTTGTGGGTCTCTTCGCGCAGACCGCAGTGTCTTCTCAGGGGTCGCGCGTTAGCCGACGGAGGATGATGAACAGGACACCGCACATTTTCGTTTCTGTGCCCTTACGGGGATGCGAGTCAAATTCGCCAATTGGCCTGGGTCTGCGTCGGTCCTGTGACGGTTCCGCTGCGGTCATGTAGGTTCGGCTGCAAGACAGGGCCAGGGGGACTCACTCGTCCTATCATCACAGGAGCAGGCACTCATCGTGGCGGCAGCCCTGTTTCGACTCGATCGCGCACCGAGAGCAGCATCAATATCCACATGAAGGCCGGCCTGACGTCGACGGTCAGACTCACAGCAATACCACTCACCACACCCTTACGATTGTAAGAGGGCTGCGCCTCGTCTGAAAGCTCGCACAAGTGAATAAATGTCCTTCCAAATGCCCAACCGGGACCCGTCCTGAAATTCTAAGCAAGCGCGACGGGGACGGGGCGCGTACACGATAGCAACAGCGCCATACAGGACCACAGCGGGTTAAGTAGCAATAAGCAAGAGCGACCGGCCGCCCCACGGGGAGCGGGAGCGGCACGCATCAGTATCCTAGGTTTTACACAGTCCGACGAAGCGCGAGAGAGACAAAGCTAAAATGCACGGAGACAATATGCAGAGACAGGAACGGGTGCGGAGGGAAGAAGGAAGGCGGCATCTATGCAGAGCCTAGACCTCCTCGACGGGACGCTTGTCCGAGGCCGAGTCGTACTGCGACTGCTGCGAGAGCGAGGACGGCGGGGCGCCGGTCAGCCGCGGCCGCGGATCGTAGAAGAGCGGGGACGGGGCCCGACGCACCTCCGAGCCGTCGTGCTTCGTGTCCTTGGTGGTGTCGATGCGGATCGCGATGCCGTCCGCGCGGCGCGAGGCGTACGGCGCGATGTTGCTGAGGTTCGTCGCTGCAGGCTGGATGTCGCGCAGCGAGACGGAGACGTCGTGCGAGGACGCGTCGCGGAGGGACTTGCGCGCGTTCAGCGTCGCCATCAGCGAGTTGGAGTACACTGCGGGTGGGCGGGAAGCACGGAGAGAAGGGGGAGACGGCGGGGTCAGCTCATGTCCGCCGCGACATGAGGCGGAGAGGAGGCGGGACTTACTGCGGCCGACGAGGAAGAAGAAGGTGATGTAAATGAACGTGTTCGGCAGAGCTAGGATGGTGATCAAGGAGAGGCATGCGCAGATACTGCAGAAGTGTTTCATGTGTTAGCTTCATACCAGAAGTCTTCGGAGGAAGCGCTGCGCACCTGGTAAGCAAGCCAGTGTTAACAGCGAAGACCATCTAGAAGAAGAGCGGTCGTCAAAATGAAGGTCCTGGTGCGGCCGGTCAGCTCGGGGCGGACGTACCAGCCTGTTGATCAGCGTGTTGGATCTGTGACAACAGTCAGCGGCTGTGGGACGCAGAGAATGGAAAGACTCACTTTGAGAACCCGGTACGGGAGTAGTGCAGGATCGTGCAGAGGATCGCGGCGATCGTCACGTCGCCGGCGGCGGCGAACGCGTTGATGCTGATGGACAGGCCCTTGATCTGCATAAGGTCGAAGAAAGTGGTCATTTGCAGACTGTATCACACAAATGTGAGTACGCTGTCTTCTAGCGCCGCGCGCAACTCTGGGGGGATGATGACTTACGCCTTGACGCTGTACGCTAGACAAACGCGCGCGCAGTTAGCACCTTGAATTCCGCGGTACGATCGGATAGAAAACGACTCACCCATTGACACAGCTACACACAGCGGGTCAAACTTCAATTAACATCCCGTCGCCATCGCCTAGAATTTTGCAGTACGTACCGAACTCGGCAGAGATGAGCATCGCCTGTAGGGACGGACGACGTGTTAGTCAAGTGATACATCGGCGCCACACGGTTGAAGAGCACGTACGACAGGGATCACAAGGTAGAGTTTGTTCCCGCTCAACTTCCAGATGCGGGCGGCGAAGAAACTCTGTACGAACAACCCAGTGAAACCCTGAGTTTGGGATGGTGTTAGTGCAATTCGAAGCAACGCATAACAGCCAGAGGTCCGCTTACATTGAAGATCACCTCAACAATGATGGTCCTAAACGCAATTATTAGCCGCAAAACACCGTGCGTAGAAGGGAGGCGGGCGTACTTAGACAACAGCGTCAACGCGGTGGGGTTCCCGTATTCGGTGATCAAGTACCAATACACTGAATGCCAGACGGTCTTAGGCGGACACCGTGGCTGGATTGGGAATCGCCTTACCAGTATGTGAAATCAACGCCTGTAACCGCGTCACTTAGCGGGCGGCGTGAGGAGCGCTCCAATGAGAACGCACCTGATGGATGGAATCTGTTATCCACACGGCTATAACCTTGACACGGAGTTTAGAGGACAAATAGCGGGCAGGAAAGGACAGGGTCTTACCAGGAGCTTGATGGACAAGGGGTCGCGCGAGTAGCGAGTGAAGTAGTAGTACATCTGCGAACAGGACACTAGACCAGGCTCAGCGGCGATGCCATAATGTAGTCGTGTGCCGCTTACCTCCGTACATGCTAATACGCGTCCAGATGTATGAGCATTGTCGTGCGTACTGCAAGGTCAGTAACTTACATGGCAGCGAGGATCACTCCGATGAGCAGAGGACCCATGCTAAGAAAGGGGTCGTTAGATAGGGCCCAGGTACATGGCAGAGAGCACGAACGTTGCGTCGAGGACAGTCATGATGTCAAAGTGCCAGATGGGAGGGGGGCCGGAGGGGATGGGTTATGGACAGATGGATGAGCCCAGCGTGGGTAGGTCGCGCAGCGAACGCTCGGGTTTTAATGGCGAGAGGGAAGAGACCGGGGGAGGTACGCGCAGAAAGAAAGGCCGGGGAGTCGATCAAAGAGGGAGGGCAGGCGCGGAGAGTTGCCGAAGAATCGGGGGCAGGAATCAGATTCGCGGAAGACGCCAAAGTCCCAAGGGGGCGGAGGGACCTGCTGAGCGGAGCAGGGGGAGCACGGTCGGCTGGCGAGATCTCTAACCTAAAAGGAGGATGATGGTCGCTACATTGAGGTGAGACCCGGGGTAGCGAGTGGGCGCCTGGGAGAGCAATGCGGCATGGGACTGCGCGTTCTGGGCAGAACACGCGAGCCTCTTCGACGGAAGAACGATTCACGGTCGAGAGCGGTGAGAGAGAAAGGGTCGACGCTGGACGTTCTGACGGGAACAGGCCGCAGCGGACACAAGACGAGCGAGGACGAGCGTCGGGCACGGAGATGCGGCGATGATGCGCGTAAGGCAGAGCGCGTACCGTCGCAGCCGCGGGTGCCCTGCCGCGCACAAGAGCGCGACAGACGCCCGACGTCCTTGGTACCTTGAAGTTGGTAGGCTGCTTGCATATCGACCAGTCGAGCTTCGCGCAATTTTTGACGCACGTTCTGGCACACACATCGCCCAGGCCTGCTTCGTCCGCTGCGACGCGCAGGAATGCCGCCGCAAAGTCAGGCCGGCATAGGCGGGGGACATTGGATCTAGCACGGCGGCGAACAGAGGTTGTGAGCTTCTGGTAGCATTCCTCAACTTCCGACGACAGATGAGAGGGTGTCTCACATTGCGCAACACGAGTGGATTACAGATGACGGAGGTGATAAGTGGAAAGGAATACCGACGGACGGATGCAGATACCGTTTATGGTTAGCATGACTGCCCGTCGTCAAATGCTACTGAGCAGACCGGTTGCGGGGCGGACTGGCTGAGCTCGACCATGGTGCAAAGGGCTAGAAGGGCTTGACATGGAGACAACGAGCAACAGCCAGTGGCAAACGATTGCCAGGACCACCACGCCCAACCCCACGATGCCGCCACCAACCCCGACTCTGTCACTGGTCCCCCGGCCCGCTGTTCCGCCCCTAGCTTGAATGGGACACGGCGCCTAATGAGCGCATCGGGCGCACGTGGCCCAGTGCTGCCCGGATTTTCCAGCGAGGCATCCGCCGTCGTCCGAGTCCTCCAGCAGCAGCGTCCTCCAGCCCAAGCCTCCTCATTCTCATCTAATGGCGGTTAGTGCCCCTTCCACCCTCTGCAGCTTTCCCACTCACGCCCCCCGCAGTCCCGGTCCTCCTCAGCTCTCCGCTCCTTCTCCCGCTCATGTCGCGCGACTCGGTCAGTCTCGCCCCTCCAGCTGTCATGTTTGTGTCCTCATGATGCCACAGCAGCCCCCGTGCGTTCGCAAACGCGTCGCGCTACGCGTCCACTGAGGCCGCAGCGGCGTCGTCCTCCGCGCCCGCACCGCCGCTGTCAACGGACCCCAAGCTGAACAAAATCGTCGATGACATTTCGGGCCTCACCCTGCTCCAGGCCGCGGACCTTGTTACGCTGCTCAAGGTGCGCATCCTCTGCGTCGTCAAACCTCTGTCTAGGCTTTCTGACCTTGTAGTGATACGTCCGCGCATGTACAGTCACGGCTGAACATCCAGGAGATTGCCATGCCTTCTGCTGCGCCAGCAGCGGCCCCGGCTGCGTCGGAGGAGGCTGAGGTGGTGCGTCACTTACCCATGTGTGCGCCTGGAAGTGTTATTCACCCAGGCTGTAGGAGAAGCCGAAGGAGAAGACCGTCTTCAACGTCAAGCTCGACGCCTTCGAGGCGACCGCGAAGCCCAAGATCATCCGTGAGGTCAAGGCGATGGTCCCGAACCTGACCCTCATCGAGGTACGCCTTCTCCCGCGTCATACCTCCTCTCTCCTTCCCCCTCCATCGCTCTCCTTCGGTGATACGGCAGCTAACCCCGGCCCCTCTCTCCGTCCCCCTACAGGCGAAGAAGTTCGTGGAGTCGCTACCGAAGGTGCTCAAGGAGGGCCTCTCGAAGGAGGACGCCGAGAAGCTCAAAAAGACGTTCACGGACCTCGGCGCGACCGTCACGCTCGAGTGATCTGCGTCCGCCCGCCCCTGGTGGCCGCACTTAGAGCACACATGCATGGTCATGTCATCATCGTACATCTTACACTAATGGTCACGCTACTGCCTCTGCTCCCTGTGTGCACATGTGTGGCGGCCAGTCACATACTTGCGTGCCTGAGCAGCGAAGAACAGGCAACCCTTGTCGTCGATGGCAGCCTTGGACGGCCCCACAATGATGCGAGAAGGCGGGAGGAATACAGCGATTATAGCAGTTCATATACAGGCGTGGCAGCCGCAGATCAAGACGGGGACTGGTAGTACTATGCCAGGCTGGCGCGTGGTGCTAAGACAGGATAAAGAAAGGAGAAATAGACACGAGGGCTCGACTGTTCTGCGGAACAGTCTCAAGGAAACGATAACTGAGCAGCGTGGATAAAAGAGCGAGGAAGGAAGGGGCACGAAAAACGAAGCACCGGCATCGAGAGGGTCCGCGTGCGCGCCCCGTGCAGGAGGGGCAACGCTCAGTCCTCGGAGAGGTAGCGGTACTCGAAGCGGAAGTCGCTCTTCTTCCGCTGGCACCACGAGCCCTCCCAGTCGAAGTAGACGTACACGCCCTGCTCGTACTCCTCCGTGATCGCCTGCGGCTCGGAGTGCCGCTGGAACCACGTCAGGTACTTCACGTGGAACCGCCACGACTGCCGCTTGAGCTCCTTCGCCGCGAGGTATCTGTCGCGGGCGGCGCGGTCAGCACGCGTGCAGGGAAACGGAAGGCGAAATGGGGGCTTACTGCTGGTACGTGCCCGGGTGGTAGTAGAACACGTAGAAGAGCGTCTCGACGTCGAGTTGCGAGAAGATGCCTGGCGAGCTCAGGATGGGGTTCGGCACCTGCGGGTAGTAAGCAGGCGTCTGGATGGGGTTCCGCGGTACGTAGTACTTCGGCCTAGAACGCAACGTCAATTTCGCTATACACATCGAACAGTATGAAAGCGCTCACTTCTCCGTGTCCTGTGGTTGCGGCATGCTCGAGTAGCTGCCCTGCAGCAGTTTGTGCACCTGGTCGAGGTTTGACATCCGGTGTGGCGCTGTACGGCATATGTTAACGAACAAAGCCTATGCCACTCGCCCGCGTACAAAGGAGCGTGGCGGTAATGCGAAAACACGCACCCTTCTGCTTCACATTCTCGAAAGACATCACCAAGTCAGAAAGCGAGCCGGGGAACGCGTTCTGGCGCTGCTGCTGGGGCAGCTGCGCACCAGGCGGCAGCTGCGATGCGGCGGCGGAAGGCGGGCGTGCAGAACCCGGCGCTGCCTGTGCGATCTTCGTCTGGTCCGCGGGGCCGAGCGCGACCCCAGGCGGGAATTGAGGCACTTGCTGCGCGGGAGCGGGCATTGGGGACACGGCGAGCGGGTTGGCAGAGGGTGACGCGGCGGGGTACGTGCGCCCCTCTTGCGGGAGCGGCGAGAGGCCGGCGGGCGCAGGTGGTTGCTGGCCGATGACTTGTGTTGACGGTGACGAACTGCCGTTGAGTGACGAGACCACTGTTACTTCGGAGTCGTGTGCTTGGTGCTATGCCAGGGAGGGTGAGTGGGTGAGACGTGTAGAGACACGCGCGTGCGGCACGGTAGACACGCACAGGGATGCCAGGTGGCTGCAGCGATGTGGGTGAGGGTAGAGACGCTGTGGATGTACGTCATCAGTGCGGGAGAAGTGGCGAGACGTCTGGTAGTTCGGTAGCCACCTTTGCGAGCTGTTTGGCGTTGCGGGGACGATGTCGCAGCAGGGCCGCCGATCGCACTAGGTACCGTGTTGAGAAGCGCAGGGGAGCCGTAAGCAGAATGCAAGGAGTCGTCTGGTCGATGAGATAGTGACGCAGAGGAGAGCATTGGACTTGTTATCGAGGGATGTGTTAGGCTTGGTGACGATGTTACGGCGGATTGCTGGTCCAGTGCTGCTGAACTTGACGCTGTTGTCACCGAAGGTGTCGAGGGCACAGCGGTCGCATTTGACGCTGATGTCGATGGTGTTGTTGGTAGCGCAAGTGGGGCCACTGCCGCAGCTGCGACCTTCGCGTATCCTGTTTGAGGATTTCGTGGTGGTACAGGCGCCTTCACCATACTTGCTACTGACTGCTGGGCGAAATTTGCAGGTGGTGGAGGTTTTGCGGCTAGACAGGCCGTTAGTAGTTGCAACATGGAGCGTCAAAAGTTGCGTACTTTCTGTTGCTATTGATGATTCTAACGCGTGTGAACGTCAACCAAGTCAAGGAATAATAACACAATAGACGGCTCACTTCGTTGTGTTAATGTAACCGCTGCCTTCTTCAATACTGGGCTGCTATCTCGTTTGTGACTACTTGCAACACTCTCTTCGTCGTGTTTCTTCGCAGGTGTGCGTATTGGCAAGTCTGAGAGCGTGGTGAATGACATAACCAGCGTCAGAGTGTCGGTGACAGTACCTTCACTTGGCTCTTCGGACACCTCGCTCTCGCTATCGTCCGCCGGTAACCTGAACTTCTCCTCCTCCTCGTCCAGGTTGAGGTCGTCGTATACCTCCTCGTACTCCTCGAACTCCTCTTCCTGCGCTCTGGTATCAGACAATCGCATATAGCAAAGAATGTGAAAGTACGAGCCATATTGCTGTCGACGAAGTACTTGACGTCGTCTTGCAGGGCGATGATTCTGTCTGTGGCGAGCGAACCGTTGTCGAGTAACCGGAGGATGATCTCGAGGCGGCTTATATGCCACTTTCTCCTCTCGTTCAACCTCTCCAGAGACTCTAGCCGTTCGGCTTGTGCGCCTCCAGACTTGTTCTTCTTCTTACCGCTCCCTTGCAATGTCTCAATTTCCGCCTCCGCAGACTCGACTTGGACCATGAGGTCGTCCATCATCGTCTGGACCCATGCCATGGTGTCCACTTTCTCTTGCTGCTTGGGGTCGAGCTTGGACGCTTGTGTAAGGCCCTCTTTCGAGAAAGCCTTCGTCTTCATCTCCTTCTCGCATGCTTTGAACTTCTCCATTTGCTGAATACGCGTAGGGCGTTACAGGAATTGGGACACACCACGGACAACCGACACGACAAAGTAGTCAGCATACGAAGTCCTCGCGGAACAATGTCCGTCGCCATCTGCACGCGTCCTTCTCCCTGCGGGTACGCACGGCGGCGCCCCGGACCCCGTATGCAGATGCGCAGCGGTGCTTACCGTCTCAATCAGCTTGCGGTTGTCGAGCAATGAACTCTTGTCCTTGATGTCATTGCTCGCGACCCACGTCTTGATTTGGTCTCGCAGTCGTTGCAGCTTCTTGATTTGTGTCTTCAAATCCGTCTCCAGCTTCTCCTTTTGCGTCTGATTTGTGGAGGCCTGCATCTTGTCGTATATGCTCTCGAAGACCTCGACGCCTTCCGAGACCTTCTTCAAGGTGCGGTCTATCTCGGCTGCGCAACAGAGGTGTAAGTGTCTCAAAGGATATGTGCTGCAATGTGTGGCTCACTTTGCAGCTTTCGTGCTGCCATGATGTGGGACCAGTGGAGTTGAGGTGTTCAGAGGGGTGTACGAGCGTACGAGCGAGAGTTGCTAGGCGCTCGGACGGATGATGCAGTATATTTGTGCCCCAATTTAGGTTGCAACCACGTGCGCATTCCATAAATGGACTTGATATTCACCGCCAGCATCATGCAAAGGCGCGCTGTCACTTGCTCTGCAGTCTTCCGATGCGTGCGCTGCCAGTCGACGAGATAGAGATAATTTGGGTAACAGGTTCAAGGAGTGTATGCTAGCAATAATATTCTCATCGTGCACACGCAGGTACGGCCGGGTTATAACCGTGTCACCGAACCGAGGCAATTGACGATCTCCCACATCCAGCCACCAAGGGAATTGGCAACGCGTAGTGCCCTGCAACAGGGATCGGTTACGGTGGTGGGATAGGACACCAGTTGGTAGGTATGTCACGCGAGCAATGCGCAGTCCACTGCCTCCGAACTCGGGGCTAGAAGCATGGGCAAGAACACCGGTATCTCCAACAGTAAATGGTCGCAACTGCGGATCAGAGGGCAGCACAGAAGATGGTCCATGGATAGCAGGCAAGTGAGGCAAGGACAGCATGTCTGGCGGTGTGGCGAGCGTACATATCACGACATCCAGAAACTGTCGGACTCGGAAGGCTGATGGGATCATGGCCGTGCATGTGGTAGTGCGTGTTTAGCATTGGGTGAAAGCCGACGAACGCGCGAGCGGGAGACCATAGTGGTGGGTGCAAGGTGGCGACGAGGACGTGGTGGGAGGAAGAAGAGATGGAGAATCCGAGAACGAGGATGGGGAGTGTACAGGCTGCGTCGATTGTGGCCTGGATGAGACCGAGGGCTGTGATTGGCGGGGAGGTGCGCAGACTGCCCGATATGGCGAGACAACAATTGGAAGTAGGCGTGGGAAAGGTTGGACACTGGACTCGAGCGGGAGAGGGAAGCGCATAGGTCTTACAGATAATACACCCTGCGGGTTCTGTCCTCGTCCTCTCCTTCTCCTCACGCCTCCTCACGACACCCCACTATCCTTTCCGATTATGAAGTCCCTCCGCAAGTCATTGAATGGCAACAAGGACCACCACCACCACATCTCTACCCCCGCTCCCCTCCCTGCCCTCTCCAAACCATCGACAGCGATCATCCCGCCCAAGAAAGTCATTAAGGCCATCGGTGCCTACAAGTCAAACACACCACAGGAGCTCTCTTTCGAGAAGGGGGACTTCTTTCATGTCCTGAACGACAACGGCGGTCTATGGTACGAAGCCCATAACCCCATCACCGGCGCGCGAGGGCTTGTCCCCTCGCGTATGTTCGAAGAGTTCACGAAGGGGGCTCCTACGTGAGTCCGCTACTTTCTTCTCGCTCCCGGCTCGGTCCAAACCCGCCTTGGCAGGCCCCGTTCACCGAAGAGCTTCAATCCTATGGACCGCTTGTCCAGCATTCCAAGTGCGAAGTCCTCGCCAACTTCCCCCAAGCACAAGACGTACTATGCCATCGTCCTCCACGATTTCGCCGCTGAGCGCGCAGACGAGCTCGATGCGAAAGCCGGGGACCCCATCACTGTCGTCGCGCAATCCAACCGGGAATGGTTCGTGGCGAAACCGATAGGTCGTCTCGGACGACCGGGTCTCATTCCTGTCTCCTTCGTCGAAATCCGTGACCCTGGGACGGCCCAACCTATCAAGGATGTCATGGCCCTCATTGACAACGGCGACCTCCCCCGCGTCGAGGAATGGAAACAGGCGGTGCTCAACTACAAGGCCAATAGCATTTCCTTGGGCGTCTTGGACGACTCATCACCGCAGACCTCCGCAACCTACACAGTCAACTCCGCGAGTATGGAACCCACTATCACTGTCCAGGGTGCAACTCCCCTACCTACCCAGTCCCAACCCCCAGTACCCGAAGAGCCGCCTCGTCCTCCCACGCCGAAAATGTTGCCCGAGGGCGTCCTCCTCACCGCCGAGATCAAGTCCTACCATTTCGAGGCCGATGAATACTGGTTCCGCGTCCACGCTATCTACCAGCCGTACAACACAGCGCGATCGCATTCTCTCCCCCCTGCCAAGGAGCTAGTTCTATTCCGTTCCTACAACGACTTCTACGACTTCCAAGTTGAACTCCTTGACACCTTCCCCCACGAAGCCGGCCGTCCAGACTCCAGCACGCGGATACTACCATACATGCCCGGACCGGTGGACTTTGTCGACAACGAGATCACCATGAGCAGACGGGCGGAGTTGGACGAGTATCTCCAGAAACTGTGCGCGCTGAAGACGTATGCGCGGTACATCCTCGAACACACGCTCGTCCGCCAATTCTGTGCACTGAAGCCTGGAGATGGCGAGGTGAATGTCGAGGCCCGGCGGAGTGAGATTGAGTCTTTGCGCAGATCATACGAGGACGACCGCCATAGCTACGCAGCTGCCAACGGCACCACCGCAGATCAGATGTCTCGCCTCCGGGTATCTCAACATCCCGACCACCGCCTCAGTGACGCATCCGCATACGAGGACGAGGGAGACGTTGGCACGGAGCTGCAGGCGGATTCCTACTACACGAACGGGAACTCGTATGGCTATGATTCACCAGGGCGGTCGTCTCTGCAAGCTCAGTCCCACCCGGCCGGTCACCAGCGCGCTGGCTCCGCTGCCTCTTTCCGACGGCCATCCGATGCTGTACCATCTCGCGCCCAATCTCCTCAGGTCCTTTCGCAGTCCTTCTCCCGTGGGCACTCGCCGGCTCCTAGCCGTTCCGAAGGTATCGGCCGCAGTCGTTCACCACTCGAAATCGACCCGTACGAGGCGAACACGCACTCGCGCTCCTCTCTCGCGTCCTCACATGACCCTTCCCCCGTCTCCATGCGGTCCTCGCAGGCCGGCTCCGTGCATACAGCGGCAACCTCGGCGTCCGGGCGCTCGCGTTCAGCCTCAAACGCGGCGTATACGCCACCAATCTCCGCGACGAATCAGAATGCTGCATTCGTCAAGGTCAAGATCTTCGACCGCGCACGGGACGATCTCGTCGCAATTCGCGTACATCCGCGCGTGACGCACGCACAGCTCATGGACAAGGCGCAAGCCCGCCTGGGCGGGGACGTGTCGAGTCTGCGCTTCCGCGACAGCCTAAGCAACGAGCTCCTCCCACTCGACAGCGATTCGGAGCTGCGGAACTGGCTAGAGAGCACAGAACGGCTCGTGCTCTACGCGGAGTGAGCGCGGCTGCGCGCGGTGTGTTCCTGGACTACCCTATGGGCTTGGAGGAGGTATAGTACATACCAGTACATAATGGCTTCTTGCTTCTGTTTCGTTTCGTTTTGTTTGCCATTGTACGCCCCGTTGCTTGACACTTATCTTATTATCCTACGCTCTTCTCGTTCTTGTGTAGTGACACTTTCCACACCGTCTCGTTCTCTGCGATTTATTCTCCGGCCTCTCTAGCTAGCTAGTCTGCGTTATATGTAGCCCCTGTACTGCGATGCTGTGTACTCTCACATCACTATCTGCACGATCTTTCGTCTTCGACCACATCTTCCATGTGCATGTCTACTTACGACGCCTGAATGATCCACCTCGCCGTTCGATGCGAGAAGCTTGTCAGCCTACTATCATGATGGAGACCTCCATGGATGGGAGATATGGTATAATTTTGTCTGTCTATTCATGCTGCGAACGCACTAATTTGGTATTGTCAATCTCAAGTAGTTTCCGGGCGCGGACTGCGGAAGTTCCAAGTGCTTAATGCACAAAGCCACACGTCCCAGTTTGGCAAGTCTTCAAGTTGGACGATCCACCCGGGCAAAAGGCGGCGATTCGACGATACATACAACACCCCTGGGACGTCATCATAATAGACATGCGTGGAAAGAAGAAGTGACAAACACGGGAATGGCTGGTTGCGGTAACATTCGCTGTTGTGTTCTGCATACACATGTCATACAGAACACGGTGTCTGCCTTGGAAGCTAAAAACCTGCATGTTGAACGCTGAACAAACAAGTAATCAGACATGATGACAGATTCGGTGTGAGTCTCGATAACTATGCCCATGTAAGTGCTGGACATGCATTGGGCATACCTATTGCACTGTCATGACTATGAACTATCAACGACAGGGAATGCTCGATGCATACCAGCTCCCATGGTTCATATTGACACGGCGTTGACGTAGGACATGCCTGTCGTAATATGTGGATGCTCCCATGAGCTATTGACGTTGCGAGAGGTCGCGGAGGACGGTAGTTAGGATTATTGCGACATGTAAGTCCCTACCGTGCAGAATTCAGCGAGGTTGGCGTGAATGCAAGCTCCGCCCGCGATCGTCTGACGTGTACTGCATCATTCTGCTTTACGCCGACGCCGCCGAATCATCTGTAAGCATTGGAAGGTGAAACGGAAGTTAAACGCGACGGTGTAATTGTGGGATGGGAAGCCTCCAAGTTCCGATCCGCCTAGCCTCCGAACGGCATTCTCAGGCAAACCCGAGTGACCTTACCGCCGTGTGAGTCGCAAAGCTTACCATTATGCGATGCTGTCACCGGCGACATCGTGGATGGTCAGCATGAGAATGCAAGGTCCGAGGATGCCGTCCACTGAAAGCGCCCCAAGAGTTAAGTGTAACGGCTACAAGTTCTGGGAACCGTTCACACCGACGGTACGCAACAAGCGAGTCAGATCACAGAGATTGCTGTGGTTTCCGGCTGGGAGGAGGTTGCCATAGCTCCAGTACGCCGAGCGAGGTAGGGGCGGAAGCGAGTCGGGTGTAAGGAGCACAACGGAGGAGACGCTGGTTCCGTCACCTGTACGGCCACCGCCCGCGGCGCCGCAACCTCGTTGCAAACCGCCTCCACGCTCCCGAAACCGCTCGTCCCGTAATCTCGCCACGACTGCGCAGCATGCTCTGAACGCTTTCTATGACCCCCCCTCGCCGCCTGACAGACGATAACAGCTACGGTTGACCAGTACTAGACCCTTGTCTTGCCGCTCGCGGAGAATGTCTGAGGCAACCGACGCCTCAGCCTCTTCGGGTACTCTGCCGGACGCGCCCATCCATGCTGCTTCTGGCGACCCCGCTGTTCCTGATATCCTTGCTGTGGCGGACCGAGTCCTATCCCTAGAACGTCAGCGGGCTGCGCAGAATCCTGAAAATGACGAGGAGGCTTTGGAGTGGCACGAGGTGATCGAGCTCAAAGCGTTCAGTGAGAGGAAGGTTTGGATAGAGGAGAAGACCAAGGTGCGTCCCATTCCTGTAGCGCATGCAATAGAGCACTTCCTCAGCAATGTACTAGTTCCTAGAACAACTCCCGCCCATTGAAGTATTCACTGGGCTTGATGCAGTCCGGCAGTCGGCGGCGGAGGTGCCTGGGCTCCCCACGCGCGAGCAGCTGAAGCAGTGGATGGTGGAGCACGACAAAATCGAGAAGGAAACAGAGGTCTTCGACTCTGGTGAGCTCCGGAAACTGAAGAAGTTCACGAAAGGTCAGTTGAGCATATTGCCTCCCATTCTATCTTTCTGAAGACCCGAACGGCACCAAGCTGCCGCTCAGCGCAACCTGTCCCCGGCGGACACGGACCTAATTGAAATCACCCTCACAACCATATATGCATTGGACAAGCTGCTACACCTTCTACGAGATCGCTCGGACAGCCTCGAACTTCTCAACATCAGGCTGACCTGGGAGGAACGTCGCATCGCCGCCTGGGCCGACGTCCACAAATTGCTTGACGACCTTCAGGAGTTTCTGGCAAACCGTGCGAGATGGTCTCCCTCAGTGTATGAGAACCTAGACGAAGAGGAGACCACCCCCCCAGCGCCGGGGGAGCATACTCTGGTTAGACGAAACTCCGTAGTTTCCATGGCTTCGGAAGCATCCTCAGCCTCTCTAGCCGGGTTCTCTCGTGGGGCACGGTACAAGCTTGCGGAATCTCTGTCTCGCGAAGCTGCGCTGTTCTCCAGTCGAGTTTCATCCCTCAGGCACACAAAGATCGCCCTCGCGGGGAAAGCTTTGGACAAGTTAATCGATGAGAGCCGTAAAGCGGTTCCAGACGAGCTGCTGGACGAACAAGACAAGCTAGAGAACGAGGGTATCACCGAGTTGGAAGACTTGGGCAAGTTCGTTATGCAGGTCGTTATGCAGTGGAAGAAGTAAGGCGTCAGTTTGGCCTCGCAGTGTTACGGGTCAACTGACGCCCACACAGAGCTGATGAGTTCTATGTCGAGACCCTCAAGGATAAGTCTACCGCCGAGAATTTGCTGGAGGAAATAGAGGTCGCCAAGCTCAACCATCCAAACTCCCGCCAAGATGCCAGCTTCCTTTCCCGCACCAACGCTCTCAACAAGCGGCTGCTGCTCCGAGGCAATCCGTCCACATCCCTCACCTTCCCCAAGCCCCTCCACCGGCATTTTCCAGAACAGGCAGTGTATACCGCGACAATCATTCAGCAGCTCTCGGAAGACATGGCATCCGCGCTTCAAGATACGCGCAAAGCGGAGAATTGTGCGAAGGAGTATCACGCCGCCACAGAAGCAGTCAAGCAGGTTGATGCAGTGCGAAAGGCCGCTGCCGGTGTCTCCACTAGATACCTATCGCTCGTTGAGCGCATGGAGAATGGGATCGCCACGGCCAACGGCGACGGCACTCCCCCAGACTTGTCCTCCGAAGCTTGTCTCGATGGCGCTCGCCATTCCGTCTTCCTGTCCCTGTTCCCATCTGTCCTCGAGGAACTTGAGCAAGCGGATAAGGAAACCAGTTCCCTTCTAGTCACAGCCCGCGCTTCCCTCCTGCATCTGGATTTCCCCGGTATCGACGCCCAGTACAAGGCAGATTCCGCGGCCGCTATAGACGAGCTAGAGGCAAGGCGGAGCGCGGCGGCTCGCGCCAAGGAGCTAGTGGCATCTCGGACTGCAAGTCTCACGCAGGTGCGCAAGGTCTGGTCCACCACGGATCAGCTGTTCCAGGAGACAGAGGAGCTACGTAGCGAAATCGTCGATGCCATGTCCCGCCAGATGTGGCGACAACAAATTCGCCACGATGCTCCGCCTACGCCGGAGTCTCCTAACGCTACCCTTCCTGCCGTGACGCTCTCCCCCGCTGAGGTGGTTCAGCGGTTGACCGAGGTTCGCGCTCGCCTTGCAGCAGATGTCTTGTCTCCTCTAGCCACTCTGGCCCCATCACTAGGCCCCGCTCTGCGCGACTATCTTATCCAAGCCTCGTCTGCTCTAGAGTCCGTACTCAGTGCGACCGGAGATACCGCACGATTCTGGGAGGCAGTTCAGCAACAAGCTGCTATGATGGGCACGGTCCGCGACGAGGTCCACTCTCTGCAGATCCGCATCGAGGACCTCAGGGTCCGCTTCGAGAAGAGCGCGCAAGACGTTTTCGCTGGTTTCCTGGACGAGGACGCGCAGACGCAGACCGAAGAGACCCTTTCTGGAGAGTTGGTCTCGACTCGTACCGCGATACGAAGCTTCTTGGAAGACCTACCTCGCCGCGTACCATTCGTCAGCGAGGCCAAACTCGTCGGGCATCACGAGCATGCCTCCCCGAAGCGCAGGTCGTCTATGTCAAGCATAACCACGCTAGATGCGATCCTGCAGGCTGCGCAGCCCAACATCCCTTTCGATCCTGCAGCGTTGGATAAGGGCGTCCGCACCGACTCGAACACCTATAGCATGATGCTGTCAGGCGCTCTCAAGACCCTCGAGTCGAAGGCCGACTATTTCCAATTGGCGAAGACGGCGCATACGCTGGATATCGCGCTTGCCTCTCTCGTTGACGCGTTAGGCGTCGCAGAGGACCCTGTAGGGCGCATCCACGCCTCTCTCACCGAGACGGAAGGGCGCTTGTCTGCAGAACGCCTAGCAGAGCTCTCCGCCGAGTTGGACGAAACCTCACAGACACACGCCGCCTCCATAGAGCGAGCGCTTTCGCCTGTTCGCGACGCCTTGCAGCGTCTCCGTTCGACCTCCATCAAGCACGATGTCGGCTCTCGAGATGCTGTTGTCTCCGCACGCCAGAAAGCCGTCGAGAACGCGGACTCCCACTACTCCTCGTGGAAGAAAAGCGTGGCCGGGCTCAAGCAGCAGCTGACGGATGCGCACAAGGCCGAACTCCACCGCATCGCAGAGGAGGCTCGTCTGAAGGAGGAGCAAGAACGCCTGGAGGCGGAAACTCTAGCCGTCCGTGCGCGCGAGGAGGCTGCGGCTGCAGAGGCGGAACGTTTGGCTGCCCTCGAACAGGCGCGGCTTGAACGCGAGAAGGCCGAGGCGGAGGAGAAAGAGCGGAGAGAGCGACAGGAGGCACTGGAACGGGCTGAACGCGAGGAACAGGAGAGGCTCAGGGCGGAGGAGGAAGAGCGCTGTAGAGCGGAAGAGGAAGAGAGACGTAGGGCGGAGGCGGAAGAGAGGCGTAGGGCGGAGGAAGAGCGCCGCCGGTTGGAAGAGGAACGACACCGGGCAGAAGAGGAAGAGCAACGCCGGGCAGAAGAGGAAGCGCAACGCCGGGCAGCAGAGGAAGAGCAACGCTGCAGAGCTGAAGAAGAGGAACAACGTCGGCTAGCTGAAGAAGCAGAGGCACGCCGGTTGGCCGAGGAAGCAGAGCGACAGAGGTTAGAGGAGGAAGAACGAGCTCGACAGGAGGCTCAACGGGTTTCTCTCTTGGACACCGTCGACGAAGTCAGTTTCGGCGTGATTGCCGAGGATGGTAAGTGCCCCAATATCGAGGTCCGTGAGCCGCTACTGAAGATATCTCAGACATATTCAGTGTGCGAGACAGCCCGTCCAAGGGCGCTGGCCTGACTCCCGCTTTGAACGAGCTGAGCACGCGTATCTTCAACTTCCGGAAGCGTTTGCGTTCCCTGGGCATAAACGACGTCGCTAGACCCACCGCTCGTTCGACTGCTGGTCTCCCCGAAGACGACGCTCGGAATGCCATGGCCAAGGCGCTCAACACGCTTGTGGACGAAGTTGGACAACTGCCATCCTCCGTCCCCGATAACCTGAACATCGACGCGGACCTACGCTCCCTCCGTAGCGAGCTAGAGGCATCTGTTGACTTGATGAGTCGTGTCGACCAGCTGGCCGACTTCTCGCTGTCCTTGCGCGCGTGTGACGATGCGCTGAGCGATCTCCTTGAGCACATCGACAGCTATCCGTCCCCGCCATTCGGGCCTCTTTCTACGTCGCATGTCTCTGATCATGCACTTGCCCCCGAGGAACAGCTTGGCGCTCGACTTGCCTTCACCCGCGACGTCCTCAACCGCATGAAGACGCTTTCACGCCCCATCGCCAACGACCCGCGCGTCCTCCCCGAGAAGGAGCGCATCCTCCAGACATGGACTGAGCTCGAGGCGATGGCGCTGGACCGCATCAGCGGCCAGAAGTCGCGCCCTGCGAGCGTCGTCAGCTCCGGGCGGAGCAGTCGTTCGTCGGTGATCAAGAGCTCGTCGCACTTGGCGCGTTCCGACAGCCCACGCACACGGGGCGGCCTCGACATCCCCCGCCCCCGTCAGAGCCTCGACAAGAAGAGCAGCTTCTCGAAGTTGTCTGCGTCGCCTGGTGGGAAGTTCCTTGCCCCGCCTTCGCCTCTTGCGGGTCCACGGCGCGCCGCATCTGGGTCGTCTGTGACAACGGTGCAGTCGCGGAGCTCCAGCAGGATGTCGATCTCGTCGACTCGCTCGATCTCCGGGCCCATGATGGCATCGTCAAGTTCAAGCTCTAACAATCTGTTTGGTTCTACGTTTTCGTCGAGGCAACGCACGAACAGCACGACGTCGAATGGCTCTCCCTCATTCGCTACGCCGATCAGGCGGGCGCCAGCGCTATCGACGACGTCGCGCCCGCGAGCGCAGACGGGGTCTTCACGCACAAGCTCACCTGCTCTGTCAGACGCGCCGTTCTCGCAAGGACGCTCGAGCCTCAATCTGCCCCGACCTCCATCGTCGCTGTCGACATGGTCCCGAGCGCCGCGGACCTCTTTCTCTGCACTACCGAAGTCGCCGCCGTCGTCGCGTAGCCAACCTGCGAAACCCGCGAGGAAGCCATATGTCGCGAACCCGAAGAACAAGCTCGACATTGCTGTTGGAGACGTCATGAACCAGCTCCCGGTCGATATCAAGATCGAGCTCGTTCCGGATACGTGGAAGGACCAGAGCGGCAAGTACTGGATTGGAGACAGCGATCCGAAATTGTGCTTCTGTCGCATTCTCCGCTCGCAGACAGTTATGGTGCGCGTCGGTGGTGGCTGGTCCGAACTATCAAAGTATGTCCCCAGCCTCTTTGCCCGTAAATTTCGCTAACGCGATATACTACAGGTTCATCAAGGACCACTTCGCGGACGCATTTAGGCTGCTTCCTGACTCATCGCCGCCCCGCATGGGTACACGCGAAGAGAAGTGGATCACATCCGCATCCCTGGCGCAAGCGGTCGAGCACCTAACGCCGCCAAGACCCCCGCGCACGCCCGAACCGAAGGAAGGCTACATCCCCTCGTTCGCGATCTCGACCCCGAACGGGACCAGCCCCAAATCTCTCCACGGATCGCCCTCTCCTGGTTCGCCTCTTCACGCTTTGCAATTCATCCGTCGCGCCGAGCGGGACACTCCGTCTTACCGCCCGGAGACACCGACACGTTCATCGCGGAGTACGGGTGTGTCGTCGGTGCTCAGCTCTCCCAGCGGGCGTCAGCCTGCGTGGCGTCCGTGAACGCACGCCATGCTCTGCTCCCTGCTATGATCCCCCTCACTGTTATATTGCTGTGCATCATTGGTTCGTACATCTATGCGCATGGACAGTCTCGGTTCAGACTGTGAATAGACACCGAATGCACACGACGGTCGCCGTATGGATCGGCATAACGGTATTTAATGACATTGATGTTGTTCACGCTGTATACGTCTCTCTTGGATACTTACCTACTCACACCACCAGTATTGTCGCAGGTTTTACTACGCTACCTAGTTGTCTCTTGAACAAATCTCTGAAGCATCCGTTCTGTGCCGCGTACTAGGCCTCTGTACTCTGTACTGTCACGATCACGTGGGTAATACGACGCGTCTCGACGCGCCTTCCTGCACTGTCCTCTTTCGGCCACCGGGTCGCTCCCGTTGTCTGTCTTGGACTTGTACCACCACCACCTCTGCTTCTCGCCTCTTCGTCCGCGATGGAAACCCTTCGATGCAATAGACTGACTTGCAGGCGATCGCTGGGTGACAAGGCTGTAGTGGTGAGTGTATGCGCTCTCATGTACACGCAGCACTGACAACCCTTAAGACTACTTGTAGGTCATATGGTGACTCAAAGACTAGAGGTTGCTAAATTCTGGATTGGGGGTACAGGTTCTCATATTTTCTGTGGTGCGTGCAAAGTCGATCTTTCGGGCTTTTGATTACTGACTAGCTGGTGTGCAGTCGAATGTGCGAACGAACTATTCAATGCATCCAGGCTATGCCCAGGTATGTCCACGAAGTTACGAGTGCTGAATCGAGCATAAGGAACCTATCCTCCACCAGCATGCGAGACGTCCCTGACCGAGCCGCAAGTATCTCCGCCACCTCGCAAAGCTCACATAGTCTAACTACCTCACAGCGATGACGTCGTCGTACGTCCCTCTTCAGATGTCATGGGACCTGTATGGTGAATGGGGTGATCAGGTATGCTCTCTGCATCCATCCAACGACTACAAAACTGTACGTTTGTGCGCATATACCCACCTATGTGAGCTGATTTCTATCCCCAAAGTCTGTCCTGTCAGGCTTGAACCCTACAATCATATTGGAGATTTGTAGCAGGCAAGTCCTGTCGCCTATAGCCGATACTAGAGCGAATTGCCACGTTCGCCCCTAGAGCACTGTCGTTCTGGCAATACCAGATCCATCAAGAGCAGTGAGTCCCGCGGAGTGCCCTTCCGGCTTTCCACCTCACACCCTGCACAGATCATTCCAGCAGGCACTGTATAGGAACGTCTCCGAGAAGAATGCTCAACTCGAGAAGCGGCTCGAGAACGTCATTAGAGAAGGTGAGTCGCCCACGGAAACATATCTAGTCGCTCGCGCTAATATACGACAAAGCCAACGGGGAAATCAGCCTATTAACAAACAAGCTATCGGGTATGCACCACAAATGCATGATATCATACAGCATGGGTTCCGCTAATTTTGTCGGCTCAGACTTCGAACGGGATCTCGAAGCAGAACGCCGGAAGACAGCGACTCTGCAAGACTCGGTGAAGGAAAGTGAGAAGGAGTATCATAAGTTGAAGGTAAGCACAAGGACTTGTCTCAAACACATGATATTGCTCACCATTTGCGACAGGCCCAGTACGACAGACTCAAGCGCAAAGCGCTCCTCGGCGGTGGCGATAGCAAAGAGGGAAATCAATCTTTCAACATTCAGGAGAGACAGAACGACCCAGGCGCACGGATGAAGCAGGGCATGGCCTTCGGCGCGGGCATAGGGGGCGCAGGGGGCTTGGACGTAGGTGCAGTCGTCGGGAACATGGAAGCCACCGGAGTATGTTCTCCAAACATACCCGCACACTCTGCAATCTCCTGATTTTCTGCGTAGGTCCAGCGCACGCCTATCGTAAATCGTACCATGGCGGGCGGGATGCCACCTGGGGGCGGCGCGACATGGCGCCAGCCCCAAGCTCCTGTCGCCCGGCACGCAGCACAGCGCCAGCCGTTCAGCGCGATGGACATGCGTTCGTTCCGGACGAGCGCGAGCACTGCGCGTTCGGAGCATTCGGACAGCACTGCCGAAGTAGAAGGGCTGGTCAGCCAAACCGGCGGACGTCCACGTCATGGCGGGCGGAGCAACGATCAAGGCCAATGGCCGCAACAGCAACGCGGCGTGACTGCCCAGACGCAGTCGGTTCGAGGTGGGCCGCGTTTCACGAACGTCTTGAAACGTTTGGGGACTGACCGTGACTCGTTTCTGCAGGATTTGCCCAGCCACATAGCAGGCGCACGGGGCCCAAGTTTAAGCCGTCCGTATGACCGATGTCGCAGAAAGACATGGCGTAGTAGCTACTGCTTGAGGGCGAAACGCTGACATATCATAGAGGTCCGCATTTCTTACGGCCGCGATTTCCGACAATGGTTCTTATCCTCAGTCAGTCTATGCAATTTGGGAGCCTATAAGTACATGGTGGAAACGAGCGGTATACGTACATTACGTGGGGTGATTGCTGTGTATCGTAAATAAAACGCGAGCGAGAGTCCGTGATGCTAACATGTACTGCATAAAGAGAACGTCAAGCGTCGAACAAACGTAAAAGAGGGAGGGGGGACTGCAGCCCAGCGGCGCCGGAAGCTACATGCATGCATGAGATATGAACGAACCAAAATCTGGATTCGCAAGAACAAGAAAGCGACAAGGGAAGAGACCAGAGCTCCGTTGGCGGTAGGCGGGTAGTGTACGGTATGCAAGTGGGATATATGCGTGGATGGAATCTTATACAAAAGAAGCCCCAAGGGCTACTCCCTCTGCAACGCCCCGTTCTTCTCGTCTTCCAGGTACTGCCCGATCGCGAGGATATCCTCACCCGCCCGGCGCAGATACCCAGCCAGAACCGCACGGTCCGCATGCGGCAATATTGCCGCAAGCTTGTCGACCTGCCGCTGGAACGCCGGGTCCATCACGTTCGGCGCCGGAGACCCGACCGATGAATGCCCCGGACGTGCGCGCGCAAACAGTGATGGCCGGCGCGCGACCGCGCTCTGCCTTTGGCTGCTCGGCGGGTTCGTTGGCGATTGTATTGGGGGGTTCGGGTTCTCTGGAGGCGACGGCTGCGCTGGGGTGGCGGTGACGGAGTATGTCTTCGAGCGCTGGATGCGTCCCGGGGCGGCGCGGGGTCCCCCAGGAATCGCGGGCGCGGTCGGGAGAGGCGCATCGCGCGGCGAAGTCGAGTTCGAGGGATTCGAGCGGGACGCGGCCATTGGGGGTGGCCGCTTCGTGAGCAGCTTTGTGGGCGACTGAGGGCTAGAGAGGCCAGAGAGACCCTTCTCCCTGCGCACGCTCGTCTTGCGGCCGAGGGAGGCGAAGAAACCTGTTCCGGGGCCTTTCCCTCCAGGAAGGAGCGTGAGGGGGGATTTAGTGGGTGATGAGAGAAGGGTTGAGGATCGCATCTGGGTGCGAGAGAGGTTGGCTTGTGCCAGCGAGGGATAGGGGAGTGTCGTTGGCGGTGATGAGGAGGGGATGATGTCGATGGAGCGGGTAGAGAGGTCGGTCGCGGTGTATGCGTCGGCGCGGATGGGGAACGTCGCCTGCGAGGCCAGCGAACCGTGTGAGACGTGCCGATTCGTGTGGGCCATACCACCAAGTTCTGCAGGCAAGGCAAGCTGGGTTGCTTGCTGGGTTGTGCGCTGTGATTGTGTTCGTGGGTGGGATCCTGATGCACATCGTGAGCACGGCCGCGAAGGCTGGGGAGCATCGTTCGTTCGTCGCGAGCACTCACCTGGCCGTTGTGACACCATCCATTCCCGCAGCCCACAATCATACTCAGTCAGCTCGTTGATCTTCTCCGCATACATCTTCGCGCGTTCCCGCGCACTCCGCAGCATCGTGACGTCCCGAGTGACCATCGCCTGCGGCCACGACGAAATCTTCGTTGGCTGAGGGGTCATCCGCCGTCGGGGAGGGAGCTCGACATGTATTGGTTCTATCGACGGCGAGAGAGAGCGACGCGCCTCAGGGCTAGTAGAGCGTTTGCTGGACCGCGACGAGCGCGACGGCGTGCGTGGTAGCGACGAGAACCGCTTGAGATTCGTGAGCGTCGCGCGGAACGAGCTGGGCGCGAGCGAGTTCTGCTGCCGCTCGTCGTCAGATGCGCTCCGGCTGTTCTTCGGCGGGGGCACGGGTAACCGTGACGACCCCGCGCTCGAGGATGACCCACCCGAGCCGGAGGACGTGGACCGGGATATTGGGGGCGGCCTGGGCAACGCGACGGACTTGCCATTGGGTGAACTGGGGAGCTCTGCCGCCTCCTCGCTGAGACTCACCCAGCTGCTCTTCCGCGATAGCTCGATCCCGGAGCGACGCTCAGAGTCCTTGCGCTCACGCACGGGGAGGTCGTCCTCTGCGCCCTGCTCCTGCTCGGGTTCGATCACCACGACTGGACTGCTGACTATATGTGACGATGTTGACTGTTCTTCGCCCACACGCACAGGAGGAGAGGTCATGATAGTTGAAGGTGGGAACGCGCCCTCTCGCCTATGAACGCTACTAGCAGGCACCAGCTTGACAGATGTTCTACAAGAGCAAAGATGAACAAGGAGAGAACAAGGATTGCGGATAGAAGACGCACTCATTGTCCTGGCTATATGTGGACTCTTCACTGTCCCTGGTACCGGACCTTGACGGCGAACGATCGTGGCCCAGCCGTCTGTTGGCTTCGGGGGGTGTCCTGGCAGCGAGTACGGCAGAAACAGACTGCGGCAGCTGTAACTTCTCCTTAATAGCTTCGATCTCCTGTCTTGTATTGGTAGGCACAGCCCTGCTGTTAGTAGGCACAGGGGTGTGGAAACGCGGCGGGCGAGGGGGGGCGGCGGTAGTGTTGTCAAAAATAGAACGCGGCGGGGGCGGGAGGGGGCCGGCCGTCGCGTGAATGCCCGGCTGGTAATGCAGGTATGGTGACGACGCCGAGGATGACGAGTGCGAACTCTGATAATTAGGAGATCTTGATGTCGGCGACTGCACAGATGACGATGGCTGGGAGTGGGAGTGCTGCTGAGGCGCTGCGGACGCTGGTCGTCGCGGCTGGGTGCGCTGCATCATGTCGGGCGGCAGGCCGACGATCACTGGGCCAACGACGGGCTGCTGGATGTCCTTCCACTCACCAATCCCCGGTGTCACGATGCCATCCTCCATGCCGAAGATCGGTGTCGAGAGCAGCCGCTGTTCGGGGGAGCGGTGATATGCGCTCGCGGTGCTCGTGTCGGACAGATCGGGGGTGCCAGCACCGGGGGAAGATGGGCGGGACTTGGCCGGTGTTTGGAAGACGGGTACGCCGAGGCCCTCGGTATGGGCGTAGTTGTGGTAGTCGTCGCTGGTCGGACTTGCTGGACCCAAGCTGTCCGACGCCGAGGAGGCGGAGCTGAGGCCAACGATGCCCACGTCACGAGACGACTTGTGGTGCAGGCGACGGGCGCGGCCGCCAGCGTCCACCGCTTCAGACGCTGACCGCGCGTGCGCGTGATAGTGTGAAGAGGCGGAGGGAGGTGGATGGGATGCACGGTCCGCCGGCGCCGTCGACGGCGGGGTCAGGTCAGTGTATGTCTTCGGCGCCGCGTCAGGCGGCGCAACGAGCGCGAGCCCACCAATGTTCATACCGCGCCGCGAGAAGAGCGTGCCACCAGACATAGAGGAGGAAGAGGAGGACTTGACATCTGAGCCTGAGAGGCCTTTGCTCCTTTTACGGCTCACCGAGCGCTGTGCCGCCGCGTCCATCTCTACAATGGCGACCCGTCGCCTGTCTGCACCGCCCTCGGAGGGGACGCTTGGTCTACGTGAGTGTCGGGCTGCGCGTCCGTGTGCGAGATCCTCTGATGGCAGTTCAGCGTTCACACCCACCGGAGTGGTCGCCTGCGATGTCGACGCGCGCTCTGGGGTTGTAAGGGACTTCGAAGAGTGCACCGACGAATAGCTAGACGTAGATGCGTTCCGGCCGTGGGCGGGCGCGTGTTCCGGTTGCAGTGCAAAGTCGGCGCGTACAGGAGTGGCCGTCTGCGAGGTCGATAGAGGTGGAGGCTCGAGCCCAGCAAGAGATTCGGACGAGTATTCAGACGAGTAGTCAGAGGCAGAGGAGGCCGTAGACCCCTTGCGGGAGTGGGTGGTCGTGGATAGGCGTTGAGGGTCCATGTCCGCAGCCGTCGCGTAAGGCCGCCCAGCGAGCTCGGACTGGTAGTACGAGAGAATCTGATCCGTGTCCCGGCGCGCAAAGTTAGGGCGCGGTGCTGGGGAAAGTGCGGCTACGCTCGACCGTTTCGTATGTGAACGGTCATCGTCTCATGGTCAGAAGTAGACGCACCGGTGCTGCTAGTGCCCGCTATGCCCCTCTGAAATGAAACTCCGTCTGTGGCTGAGAGAGGATAGGAGGCGCTCGGCTTTGCAGGAGCTACGACTGAGCTCATCGTAAAGCAGGTGGGGGAGGGGGAGAAGAGAGAGGAGACGGGGAAGATGGAGGCAGCATTCAAGAGGTGAGACTAGCGTGGACGGTTGCCAACATAACGAAGGCCGACGGCGGAGGAGACGAGCAACCTCTCTCAGCAGCCCGGCCAGGCCTCACGTCACTCTCGGGGCCACCGTTTCCTCAGACTGTCATTTCCACGTGCGCAGCATCTCCTCGAGTCCCCATTCGTCCGTGAGTTTCTCACCGAATCACCGCGTCGCGCGCAACCCGGCGCGAGGCTTGCAAACGCCTTCGCATCGCAGGAGGATGGCGACCGAGATCATTCGCAGGTTGCTCACCCGACTTTCCCAACGTAAACATGACAAACCAATATAGACATGATACATATCCTACACCGACTGATACATTCATCCTGCCCGCTCCGGCTACTTTCATTGACACCAGGCACATCTGCACGCAGGCACACGAGCACCCTCCGTCTTTCCCTCGGGTCCTCGTATAGCGGTGGCACGAGCTTACCAGTCCATCTTCGGCTTCCCGCCCGTGAGCGGGATACGCTTGCCCTTGTACCCGAACCCGTCCAGCCACGGCCACACCTGGGTCCTCCGCTGCTCGAACTCCTCGATGAGCGCCGCACGCTGCAGCGTCAGCGCGATGTCGTCCAGCCCGTTCAGCAAGCAGTGCCGCCGGAACGCGTCGACGGTGAACGAGAAGGCAGGCTTCCCGCTCGCGCGCCGCACCTCGCACTTCTCCAGGTCGACCTCGAGCTCCAGGCCTGCCTCCGCCTCCGCCGCGAGTTCCTGGCACTGCTCCTCGGAGAGCACGACGGGCAGCATGCCGTTCTGGAACGTGTTGTTCTTGAAGATGTCCGCGAAGCTCGGTGCGATGATGCACATGATTCCGAAGTCCTTCCTGTGGATCACAAACAAGCACGGTCAGCGTCGATCCCATACACAGCGGTAGAGCACAGCAAGATGGGGTACGCACAGGGCCCAAGGCGCGTGCTCGCGCGAGGAGCCGCAACCAAAGTTGTGCTTGTCGCACACCAGGATGCGCGCGTGCGTGTACGGCTCACGGTTGAGGACGAAGTCCGTCGGCTGCCCGTCGGCACCCCAGCGCAGGTTCGCGAACAGCGCGATCTTGAGGCCCGTGCGCTTCAGCACCTTCAGGAACCGCGCCGGCGTGATCATGTCCGTGTCGATGTTCTCGATGTGCAACGGCGCCGCGATGCCCTTCAAGACGACAAACTTCTCGACCTTCGACGGCGCGTCCGTCTTCGGCAGCGCACGCTCGACCGCAGGTGCGGTCGCGTCGTGTGCCTCGGTCGGCTCGGGCGGGGGCAGCACGGGGTCGTTCAAGAAGTCGTGGAAGCTCGCGAGCTTGAGCTTCGGGCCTGCTGCGAGCTGCGCCTCCGCTTCTGCGCCCAGGAACTTGCGGACGTCCGTAAGCTTGCCGGTGAGGGCGGCTGCTGCCGCCATAGCCGGACTGACCAGGTGCGTGCGTCCGCCAGGTCCTTGACGACCCTCGAAGTTGCGGTTACTTGTGCTTGCACAGCGCTCCTGAGGTGCGAGCTGGTCCTCGTTCATGCCCAGGCACATCGAGCAGCCCGCCTCGCGCCAGTCGAATCCGGCGCGCTTGAAGATGGCGTCGAGGCCCTCCGCCTCCGCCTGTTGCTTGATGAGGCCTGACCCAGGGACGATCATCGCGTACACGCCGTCCGCAATTTTGGCCTCGGGACCCATAGATAGGACAATCTTCGCGGCGGAGCGGAGATCCTCGATACGTGAGTTTGTGCATGAGCCAATGAAGACCTTGTCGATCTTGACTTCCTCCATAGGCGTATTGGGCGTGAGGCCCATGTACTTGAGCGCACGCTCGACCGCTGCGCGCTTGCTAGCGTCCGAAATCGTAGCGGGGTCAGGCACCTTGCCCGTGATTGGCACGACGTCCTGCGGCGACGTGCCCCAGGTGACGGTCGGAATGATGTCCTCGCCGCGAATGTTGACCTCGATATCGAACTTCGCGCCGTCGTCCGACTTCAGCGTACGCCAGTACGCCTCCGCGCGCTCCCAGGTCTCGCCCTTGGGCGCGAGCGGCCGCTTGCGGAGGTAGTCGAATGTGATGTCGTCGGGCGCGATCATGCCTGCGCGTGCGCCGCCCTCGATGGACATGTTGCACATGCTCATGCGCGCCTCCATGCTGAACCCGCGCACGACCGAGCCCGCGAACTCCATGACGCAGCCCGTGCCACCTGCAGTGCCGATGACACCGATGATGTGGAGGACGACGTCCTTGGAGGTGACACCTTCGTTGAGGGTACCCTCAACCGTGACGCGCATGTTCTTAGCTTTCCGCTGCAGGAGAGTTTGTGTGGCCAGGACGTGCTCGACCTCGGAGGTACCGATACCGAATGCAAGAGCACCGAACGCGCCATGGGCTGAAACGACTGTCAGCAACACTACGAGAACACGGAGATGCAAGCCGGCTTACTCGACGTATGTGAGTCTCCACATACACAGGTGATACCCGGCAACTAGGAAAGTTTTAGGGGCGTCCACTCCAGAAATAGGAGACTTCGACTCACCGTGAAACCCTCCTCAGGCCCGATAACGTGGACAATGCCTTGCCGCCTATCGGTCATGCCGAAGTACGTCAGGCCAAACGCCTTGACGTTCTCCTCGAGGGAGGTACATTGCGCGCGCGACTCGGGTTGTGAGACGAAGTCCTCGACAGTCGTGAAGTTCTTGCGGGAAACAGTGCTGAAGATACCTCAAGGTTAGCATTTGCTGGCGGGCACGGGAAACTGAGATATGAAACGGCCCGCGCAACCATGTGTTCGGCAGAAGTCTACGATAGCAGGAGGACGATCGTTTGCGGCGCCATGCTCGCGGCGATGGCCAAGATTGTAGAAAAGGATACGCCGCCCACCGCGCGCAAATGCGCGATGGAAAACTACAGCGGGAGGGGCTACTCACGGAATATTGTGGTCGACCGTCGCGAGAGTGCAGTCCGGACGGCGAACGGGGCGGCCTGCAGTGCGCCTGTACACATCGATACGAATAAGCAAACTGTTCGCGCACTAGGTAGCAGCTACACTCACAGTCCCTCGAAGGCTTGTGGGCTGGTCACTTCGTGGACCAAGTGGCTGCAACCCGACGCTGCGTTAGCGTTCCGCAGGGCACACGCGAGATCAGCAGCATATGGACGCACCGATCAATGTAAATCAGGCCCTGGCCGTTCTCATCGACGTCGCTGCAAACGCGCGGAGGCGCATTGGTCAGTCTCGGTACACGCGCGGTAGATGCCCATGAGGCTGCAAGAACGCTGGGCGCCGGACGTACATGACATGGTCGTCCCAGATTTTGTCGTACAGCGTCCTCGGCTGGCTAACGGGTGCGGGCATCTTCGCTTTTTCTGCTGGGCAGAGATAGGTGGGGGATGCGACAGAGATGTGGATGTAGAGACTAGCAGAGTTGGAGAAGAGGAGAGAGATGAAAAGGGTCTATATAACAGCGCCTGGGCTGCTTTAGCTGACTCGATGCACTCAGCTGTGGGGTCGTCACTATATTATTGGCCATCCGGCCGAAACGGCCGATAGTCACGAGTTAAATCCGAGCATTCTCATTGGCTCCGCAGGACAGACATTTTGACTGTGCACTATCAAGTCAAGCAGCGGGGTCGATCGTCCGACGATAGTTCTAGCGGTCGATATCTACCGCCAAGTGCAGTCTTCGTGCATCGTCGATGTGGGAGACTGGTAAGGACTGTGTTTTATAAACGAGGGGTATCGTCCGGTACAAGAATGTGTACAGTACATCGTACAGTACAAACAAACCAATTATTAGTTCCTGAGTAATATTTCACTACTGCGAGTAGATCCACCCAAGCTGGTCCATCTCGTCCCCGTCCTGCCCGTACGCCCCGACGATGCCAAACCCGCTCGGTGCGGTGACCGTCGCGCAGTTTGCGGTGGTCGTGCCCGCTGCGACCGTACGGCCCGTGCTCGTCGTGAGCTGTGCGTAGAAGTTGCGCGTCTCGCTGTTGTACTTGTCCCAGCAGAGCTTCGCGGTCGTGATAGTCTCCCCAGACGCGAGCGTGAGCGTGTTTGCGTTGCCACCGGTACCACCGTGCGCGAAAGTCGCGCCAGAAGTGAGTGTGAAGGAGACGGCGTCGAGGCGGCTGCCGCCGCGGAGTGTAACGGAGGCGACCTTGGGGGAGGCGGGGAGCGAAGGGAGGTCGTTGAAGTACGTGCCGTGGGGACCGCCAAAGACGTCGCTCTGGCGAAGAGAGGAAGTGAGGGACCAACTGAACTCAATGCGGACGGGGTTGTGGTCCGTCAGGAGCGCGAGGTCCGAGGAGAGGAAGCGCGCGGTGTCGTAGAAGAAGGCCGTGGACTCGAGGTTGATGAGCTTCGATCCACGGTAGCTGCAAAAAGGGTAGCGTCAGTCGCCGTTCCAGCCAACGAACAATCCCAACAAACTTACAAGACCTTGTCGACTGTCTCGCAAGAGATGTTGGTCGGCACACCGTCAGGGCAGAGGAGCGCGTCGGCACCAGCAGCGGGAGGGGAGCCGTTGCGAGCGTGCTTGACCCATGCATCGGTCATGCCCTCCTGGGAGACGAGGGTCCGGATGCCGGTGTCGACGGCACGCGTATAACGCGAGTTGGTGTCGCCGAACACAAGCACCGCGTTGCCCACAGAGTTGGCGGCAATGAAGTCCGCAACCTATATGCATACGTGATCAGTACAAGAGACCTCTCTGATAAATGTTAAATCGCTGTACCTGTTGGATGTTCGCAGTGCGCGCGACGTTGTCGCCGTCCTCGGTACCAGCGTCCGCGTGCAGGTTGATGGCATCGATGTAGACACCCTCATCTACACGGACGCGCATGAACGTGAAGCCCTTCGGGGTGAGGCAGTCGGACTCCGATGCGTCCGAGCACGTCGCCCACTTGGTGCGCGAGAAGTCGACCCAGTCAAAGTTGGACAGAGTGTTCAGGCCGCTGCCAAAGGGCACTCCCCCGCTGGTGGCGGTGCGGAAGGGGTGGGTGTCGTACGCGTACAGCGTCGCGTGGTAGTTGAAGTCCTGCGTAAGGTCAGCATGACATTCCCCGCACGAGCATATATAGATACTGACCTCCTGAACATGGATGAGACTGTAGTCGTACGTCGACATGTCCTAGCAGCAACAAACGGGACATAAGTTCATGTAGCCATGCAGACATCCACGCAGACATACCTGGCCGATCACCATCGTGTTCGACGTTTTGTCGCCCGATTCCCCGTTGGAGTTAAGGATCTCCGGCAGCCCCGCGACGTTCATGGACAGGACATTGAACGTCCCCGACGCTGTAGATGCTGCGAGCGCAGGCTTGCACGACGCGATCGCAAGAAAGAGTGTGAGTGCGGAGAGCATGATCGGCGAGCGGGGGTGGGGGTTGCCTCCAGCGTCCGCCGCCGGCAAGCTCTTTATGTACATACTATCGGACTTCGGTGACGTCTAATGGGCCTTGGCCGATGCGTGCACATGGTAATGAGGTACGTTCGGTTCTCAACGTTCGTCCGTTGCTGCTACCGTTGCTTAGGACCGCCCGACGACCGCGATGCATATGACTGCGGGGGACGGGGATGCGGTAGCGTGAGACGCCGGCGGACGGTCCGCCCAGGGCAACTGTGGCACGTTTAAGGCACCGTCGTTCTCCGGCCGGTAGCGCATGAGGTCGGCGGGCTTTCGGGTGCGTTCATGGTCATAAGAGAGGGCTTCGCGCGGAGGACCGCTTCATATCTTCAGCATAGTTGGTCTGTCGGGACGTACCGGGGCAAAGTATATAGCACAGTACAGCGATCGTAGCACGCACGTTCTATCACCCAGCAATTCAGCATCGTACCGTGATAAAGACGAAGGACATACTACAGCAGAAATATATCGATACACAGCGTCGAATGAGAACTAATCGTACACAACCGTGGTTGGGCCCTGGGGAGAGGAAGCACGTGGAACGCACCCGAGCGAAGGGATTTTGTACGGCATCGATAGATAGAGCGCAGTGCGTTGGTAGATCGCTTTTCACAAGCAATCCGCAGGACTTCCATTGACGTTTCGCGGTGATGCAGACGGTAGCATGAGCGCTAATCATCCGGCCAGGGGGCGACCGGATGGCAGGTATGCGCTAGCTACCTCCTGCGGATGAGGCGAAGGAGGGATATTGAGTCTCGTGAGTATACTTCTCGTTGAGGGTCGTCAGAGATGTCTTCCCACGAGAACTCTTTCTTCAGCAACGTGAAGAAACGTTTGTCCGCCTGCAAAGGATGAACTTCGTGCGGGACTAAGTGATAGGTGGGGCGCTTACTTTTCTCCGCTTTTTGTAGCAGAACAGGACTTGTGTCGACGTGTTGTGTACTAGGTCGGCTAGAGTCCTCACAAGGAGCGGGAATGCCGGCTCGAAGTAGACGCAGTCCGCAGCAAGAATCAGGTCCGGTTGAGGTAGATCGGAAGGCAGTGGTTCCCCCCTAGCCAGCAAGTAGGACATTCAGATGGATGCCGAGTGATCAAGAGCAGACAGATAGAGCGGACCAGTTGAGTTCCGCGACAGAGACACAGGACTCCAGCTGGTTGAGTGATACATTCTGTTTCATGATACCCAGGAGCGGACTGCGGGGAGATAGACGAAGTTGGCCGACAAAGACATCGTGTAACGTTGTGTGGAAAGACGAACGCTTGATCCGTGATACAGACGCGAGCCCCGAGCTTCCCAGCGACGAGTCCCACAAGGCCAGTTCCACTCCCCAGTTCAAGAACGTTTTTGCCTTCAAGAGTTCCGCTTCTCGTGATGTAGCCTGCCAGGACCTACACCATCAAAGCGGCGCGTTCAGACAGACGTTGACGCCACAGACAGCAAGAATGTAACTCACCTCTCCCGCCGGCCAGGCGATTCCTCCGCATCCCGGCGATGCGTCCACTGCGAGCTTGACCGCGACACTTCCAACGTCCGGGGCAGCGGTGAATTCCAATTGTATAGTCTGATTGCGGACAGAAGGGGGCTGAACGGGAACGATGGTGCCTGCAATGTCTTCGTCGGAGCCAGCGTCCTCGCGGAGGTGGCGAAGCGGGTCGAGGTCGTCGAGCCTCTCTTCGAGCGCGATATCGATCATGGTGTGCGAGCCGTGCAATTGCTATGAATGGACTGAGTCGTCGGGCGTGAACGTGGAGGCCGCGAGGCTGGGGATATCAGGAAGAGGTGGTGGAGGTAATAGAGATAGAGGCGAGAGCCCAGACGCGCCGGTGAATGAGCTCACTGGCCGCTTGGGTCGCGCGCGCCGTGGCCAACGTTGACCCCAACCCTCGCCTACGCCCGTTCTCCTCGATCCCCGCTCTCACGCGCACGCTTTATCTCCTCTCTCGCTGCCTCGCATCTGCCTCTCGTCCAAGCCTTTGGCCGAGTTCACCACCGGTGAGTATGTCGTCTTCCCCTCTTGGCAGCGCGCGCGGATGACTGACGGGCCCGATCACTGTCGCGGCTATCTGCGCTCTCTGAATCGTCTGCCGATGGCTTTGATCGCTTCGCCTCTCGCTCATATTTCACCCTCCTCCTCCCGCCAGCAGCGCTACCCTCCCCGCTTCAACCACACACCCTCGCCCCTGTCCCCTCCTCTCCTTTACTTACGACCCATAATGTCCGAGTCATACGAAGCCACCTTCCGCTGGTCAGTGTGGTTGTTTTAGCGTGCGCGCGTCGACACGCGGTGCATGTTCATAACTTGCGGACGCTGATCCAACCTACGTAGGCCACATGCTGGAGCCTCCGACGTAATTGTCACCGGCACTTTCGATGGTGTACGTGCATCTCCTTCTATTTTGTACATATCATGTGCTGCGCGCTGACGTAGTAAACAGTGGTCGTGCTCGCACCACCTCACCAAAACGCCTTCCGGCTACTTCCATGGCGCGTTTAGCGTCCCTTGGGGAGACATCGTCCAGTACAAGTACATCGTCGATGGTCGCTGGACAACTACCGATGACCAGGCCACCGAGCTTGACCCCATGGGCAACCTCAACAACGTCCTCCGCGCCCCCGCGCGCCCCTCGACGCCCAAGTCCACGTCAGCTCCGCCTTCCCCCCAAGCTGAGACCATTCAGGGTAGGGTGAACGGCTTCGTTGAGACCGCGAGGCAAGCCGTGGTCGGCATGGTCGAAGCCCTCGCGCCCGGCACGACGGAGACTCCTGCCGCGACTCCTGTTGCAGAGGTGAGTCCGCTATGACGTATTCCACCTCGGTCAACATTCGCTAAGACATGTTTTCGCCGGCTAGAAATTCGACGTTACTCCCGAGCCGGTCTCTGCTCCCGAAGAACCCGCGCCTGCTCCCGAAGAGCCCACCCCCGCGCCCGAGCCCTCTGTGCCCGAGGTCAACGCTCCGGAGATCACGAGTGAGGCCGTCCTGCCCTCCGAGCCTGCTCCCATTGCGCCAGAAGTACCAGTGTCTGTCCTCCCGCTGAGCACTGAGCCCCCACTCGAGACGCTCAGCGTCCCCGTTGCGGACGTGTCCGAGAGCAAGCCGCTCGAGACGACCATCGTCGAAGGCAGCACTACCGCGGAGACCGCTGTGGAACCCACTCCCGTCATCCCTGTCGAGGCCTCGGCCGTCGTCGCCCCCGGGCCTACTGTGGATGTTTCTGCAAGCGCGCCCGTTGAGACAACTATCGTTGAGGGCAGCACGACCGCCGAAGCCGCTGCGCCCGCGCCTACCACTGCAGCCGAGCCCTCCGTGGAGCCTTCCACGCACACACCGGCTGGCGTAAACGGCGCCTCAGCAGAGAAACCCGAGACGAACGGCGCGGCACCTGCCGTGAACGGCACCAACGGGACCTCTACGCCAAAGCCCACTGCCGCTCGCACGACAAGTACCAATGGCGCGTCCCCGAAGACGGTCACACCGCCCGGCTCGACGGGTACGTCGCCTGCGACCACCCCCGCGAAGGAGAAGCGGATGCGCTTCCCCTCGCTTTCCTCGCGCTCTCTGCACTCGCGATCCCGCTCGAGCGTCGAGACCCCAAGTGAGCTCGGGGAGAGCAAGGAGAAGAACGGGACCATCGCGAGCAGGCTGGGGAGCACTGAGCGCGTCAAGCGGCGCACGAGCCTCTTCGGGAAGCTGAAGGACGTCTTCCACCCGAAGCACGAGACCAAGCCTGAGGCAACGTCATAAAGTGCTCAGGGGCGCGGGTGTGGAAGGCATGCATGCACCTTGAGTCTCTCTTGATGTATGCGTGCGTACGGGGTAGTGGTGGGGACGTTTTATGGTTAGCTTCACGATATAGACTTCTCACGATCGGCTACGAGTATCTCTTGCGCAGGATCTCTTTTTTCTGTCTTAGTGTTCCGCTTTCTCTCTTGTAGACCGTAGTTGTCTTCTTCTGTATCATAATTTGTACTTGGTAGCGATATCCCCTTTTCCCCCACTCTTGTCGTCGTTCCGGGCCTCGTAATACGTTGATTACCTGTTCAATGGAAGGGCGATAAAGTTGACTCGATTCGCACCGAGCCCTTTCGGCACACAACGGCTGAGAGGCAAGAAAGAAATTATTTTTCGAGGCTTGGAGGCAGGAGATGCTCGCGAGGTGCATACAACGTACGTACAAGACCGCCCAAACGGCGCCATCGCACAAGTACTATCAAGTCCCGCAATCAGGCCGGCGGTCTGCTGCCGCCCTTTTTCTCCACCCTCCACTCCTTGAAGATGCCGTCGAGGCTCTTGTAGACGAGGTGCGACGGCAGGCTGCGGATGATCTCGCCGACATGCTCCTCCGCCTCCGCCTTGCCCTTGTCGCCCGCGGCCTTGCTCGCGAAGTCGACCGCGAGGCGGAACATCGCGAGCACCGCGAGCGAGACGTGCGTCTGCTGCGCGCCATGCGCGGAGCCCTGCGTGAGCGCGGAGAGCAGCGGGCCCGAGACCGATGGCGGCGCGAGCGGCGCGTTCTGCGTGAACGTCGAGCGCTCCCCGCGCACGAGGCGCAGGAGAATCTCGAGGATGTTGTCCGTCTCGGTCATGTGCGTGCGCAGGAAGCGCTTGCGCTCCGTTTCCTGCCCGATGTTCGAGTTGCTCGCCCAGGACTCGAGGACCGTCCAGATCGTCGGCGCCTGCGATCGGGACGTTAGTTGGAATGTGTATCAGGGGCACAGCACGATCTGCCTGTACATACCGGATCGGGATCGGCGACCTCGATCCGCCTCTCCCATCCGTCGGCTGCGTCTCCGGCAACCCAGAACATGCGCCCGAACATGCTGCGTAGCCACTCCTGCACGTCGCCGGTCTTCACCCAGCGGGGCTCGGAGAGCGGCTTCTCTTTGTCGAGGTACAAGATCAGCGAGATTTCTGATGGGACCTTGGCCTTGGAGAATGGAGGGACAGTTGGATCTTCGCTCTCGAGCTGTTCTGAAATATCGAGGGCAACATAGGTAGTCTCCTCTGAGCAACCTTCCATCTGGGGATGAAAATTAGTACCTGATCTCCACACAGTTGGCTGTTTACTTACCGCGATGCCCTTGAGCCCGCCACGCTCGTCTTCCTGCAGCTGCAGGGTGACCTCGATGCGGCCTTCTGCCCTGAAAACCTTGAGCTTCGGCACCACCTCTGCGTCAACAACAAGACGCTTCGTCGCGCCCGCGTAGGACACGGACAGGCGACTAGCGGAGGGAACCTTATCGCCGAGCAAAGCGGGGTTCGCAGAGGCGTCTTCCGCAGGGGCATTGGGATCGTGTGAGGTAGACGCGTCGTACGGGTGTTCTGGGTCGTAGGCGGGCTGAGTGGCCTCGTACTCGTGCTCGTTGTGTTCGGCGCTGTCGCCACCATCGATGACCGTAGAAGCATAGGGGGAACCTTGACCGCCGTCTTGGTTTGTATCTGGCACAGTGGAGGCAATGGAGTCCATCGCCTGCAAAGGCACGGTTCGGGGTGCAGGAGGGGGGGCAGCCTGTGCATCAGTGGACTGCGAAGCAACAGCATTCGAACCCTGGTTCTCGACCACAGCGGGAGCCGCGATAGCAGAAGCATCCGCTGGGGGAGCGGTCCCGCCTTGAGCGGGCAACTGCACAGAAGGAGTAGAGGCAATCGTATCCTGCGAGCTATGGTTTGAGTTCCCCTGCTGCGTAGCGGGGTTAGTGTCGCCTTCACGCTGCTCCTGAGAGGAGGGTGACGGCTCATTGGCCTGGCCGTTGCCATTGACCTGAAGATGATGCCTGGCGAGGTCATTTGGCCCATTGGCATTGAAGCTCGCGAACGTCTCGTCATCAGGGTCCACTTCTGAGCCCTGCGCATCCTCGTCGCCCATGACGTGGTCACCGTCGTGCCCGTCCCCTTGGTCATACTCATTGCCTTTAAATGATAAAAGAGCCAGATTAGTGGTGCGAACGAGGTTGTGTGAACGAGACTCATCCACACATGCGCAGTCTCGGGAATAGACGGACGCTTACCAAAGTCACCGGCATCGCCGTTATCCAGGTAATGTTCGACTTCGCTGACGTGAAGGTTCTCCCCTCCGTCGCCGTCACCCTCCTCTTCGCCAATTGCAGCCATGAGCCAATCGCCCTCGCTGGTGGTCTCAGCGACACTCGGGGCTACGCTTTCGCGGCCTGCCCCTTCATAATCCGCAGAAGAATCCAAACCAGAACCATGAGGCGGGGGCGGAGGGGCTCCCCGACCCTCCTCGTAGTCGCCATCATCATCCTCGAGCTTCTTGCGCTTCCCCTTCCGCGCATTGGAGGAGTTAAGACCTGAAGACTGGGACGAGATAGGGTGCGCATCGTCAGGGGTGACAGGAGTGTGGAAATAGATCCGAACGCGTGACGGAGGCGGACCGAGCAAAGCTGCGATGTCCTTTACGCCTGCAGCCTCAAGAACGGGGGCAGCGGCAGCAGCAACAGCAGCAGCGTCTAGCCCAGTGGTAGCACCCTCAGCCGGAGCTGGAGTGGCGCTATCAGCGGTTTTAACAACTGCTGGTGTTTCAGAGGGAATAGCAGTGGCAATAGGCTCCTCCTTGACCACGGGGGTCGCAGCCTCCGGAGACAGTCCCCAACTCCAATCCAGCTCGGGGATCTTGAGCCCAATGATCTTAAAGTCTGTCAGTGTCCGCTTGTTCTCATCCTTCTTACCAGAAGAGAAGCTCGCGGACGTCGCGCCGACACTTTCACGACCACTGGCGGACCCCGCTCCATCATGCCGACCACCCCGGCTGGAGTAGCTGTAGCCCTGACCCCTCCCGCGGAAGGATGAGTTGTTCTGGTGGTGTCCGTAGCTCTGCTGCTGCTGGTGCTGACCGTGAGAGTAGCCCTGATTGGTGAAAGAGCCGCCTCTCCGGGTGTCCCTATTGTTGAATCCGCGGTTCGAGTTGTGCCCACGGAAACTGCCAGTTTGTGGGGCGCCGCCTCGCGTTCCCATGTTATTGTAGCTCCCACCGCCGCGACCGCGGGTCCCTCCTCTCTGGATGTTCATCGACCCACCGCGTCCACGCGGGTTCATGTTGCCGCCTCCTCGCCCCCCATTGTACCCGCCGCGTCCACCAGCTGGGTTCATTCCCGGCGCGCCACCCCTCGTATATTGGCCTGGACCCGGACCCGGGCCCTGGTTTTGGTTATACATCCCGCCTTGTTGTTGCATGGGCGGAGGGGGAGGCGGCTGGAACTGCGGCTGGGCAGGCGGCCCGCCGCGATGCTGGTTTGGCCCATCGAAGCGCTGCCGCTTTGCGGGTGGGAACTGTTGTGGAGAAGTATGATGGGCGATGGGCGGTCGGTTCTGTCGATGTTGCTGTTGCTGCTGCTGTTGCGGGAAGAACTGCTGAGGTTGCTGGAAGGGCTGTGCGGGGGGCTGCTGGTACGCGGCCTGAGGTATCGCTTGAGGTATCGCCTGCGGGGTCGCTTGCGGGACGTAAGGCTGCTGATACGCTGCTTGCTGAGGCTGGTACGGGCTATATTGGGGTTGCGCAGGAGGGGGTGGAGGCTGAACGACAGGGGCCGGAGGCTGATACGCCTGCTGGGGTTGCTGGTGTTGTTGGCGCTGCTGCTGCGCCTGCCAGTTCGCGCCATAGCCATAGTTCGCGTAGAGGTGGGCTTGGTCCGCGGGACGAGCGGCGGCAGCGGCAGTAGCGGCCTGCTGAGCTGGCTGGGCTGCGTTCCACTGAGCCGCGTACGCAGCAGCGGCCGCGGCCGCGCCAGGTTGTTGCTGAGCCTGTTGTGCGGCGGCGGCAGCTGCCCAATACGCCGAGTAATCTGGTTGTGCTGGCTGAGGAGGAGGAGGCCCAGGAGGAAGCGGAGGTTGCTGAGTATAGGCCGCAGTCGCAAAGGGATTCTTGTTCATCGTCGTGGTCTAGAGAGAGAGACGGAAGAGACGAGCCACTAGAGGAGCAGAAAAAGCGAGAGCAATAGGACGGGATTACAGTAACGGCCGTTTTGTTCGACGTAGGGGTCGGCGAGAACAAATGAGACACGGCCGGGGACCCGTCGCGGCGCGCGCATATGGCGGGCATCGTGACGGCCCGCGCTGTCACAAAGCATGTAACACCCCGTTGACTCATCGGCTGGCGAAGTTTTTCCTTGGGATTAATCTCGGCGACACAAAGGTAGTGTAAAATGGCAGCTAGTGGATAGATGTACAAAAGATACGACATGCGAAAAGCGTGAAAGGTGCCGCGGAAGAAAAGAGGAGCAACCATCGTGCCGTCCTCATGAATCCTCGTCGTCCGCCCGCTTCTTCTTTTTCTTCTTCTTGGACTTCTCGTCATGCCCCTCCGTATCCTGGTCGACAGACTGCTCTTGTGTGCGATCCCGCTTGCGTTTGCGCTTCTCGTCAATTGTCGGTGCAGCCTCTTCCTCGGGTGCAACATACACCTCTGCGCGCTTGGCGCGTCGTTCGGCGGTAACTTCCTCTTGCTGCAGGAAGTGGGTTAATTGCTGATGGCGCGACGTTTTGAACTGGTATCTTACCTTCTCTTTCCTCTTTCGGTTTTCGCGAGCCTCCTTCTCGTGCGCTTTGAGGAAGTATTCTCCAGACTCCAGCTGGAGATCGACCTTCCGAGGCTGCTGGGGTGGCGGGAAAGGCGTGTACACCTTCTTCTCCTTCTTTTCTTTCTTGGCCTCCTCGACCGTCGGCAAGCCCGCAGCTTTCCGAGACTCGTCCTTCTCTTGTATCCGCTCGTTCTTCTTCGCGGTTTTCTCGGAAGTCTTGAGGTGACGCTTGCGGAATTTGGGCAAGAACCGGTCCCACGACTCCGTCGCAAGTTGTGGGTCCTTGGCGAGTTCACGCTTGATCATAAGCTCCTACCAGGTTGTAAGGACGGAGGTGCGGATACGAGAAGCTGGAAAGCGCGAACCTTGATTCGGTATATGGGGTGGATATTCTTCATGCAGTCCAGCACGATCCGCCGCACCTCCTTCAGCCCCTTGTACGGACCCATCACGCTGACAGTGTTTCCTTGGACGAGGACATAGCACTGCGTGAGTAGTTCGATGGCCTAGCATATAGTTAGTATAATGCACGCATATTCCGTTCTACAGCCGTGAAGCCCACCTTCAGCGTGCTGCCGTCCGGCCCGATAATCCTCTGCCGCCGCTTGATGAACCGCTCCTTATTCCGCACAACATTCCCAATCTTGATGATGTCACACGCAATGTCGTCGCTCATGATTTTGACCGCCTGCCCGATCGCGACGCCTCGCGCCAGTAGCTTGATCATGTCGCGCGCCTTGAGGATGATGTAGGGGTCGTACGTTTTTCGTGTTGTGCGGACCGACATGGAACCATGAATCAGGTCAAGCGTGCAAGAGATGCCCTAAAGTTCGCATATGACTTTGTGAGCCAGTCTAGTCATTACTAGCAAGCGAAAGGACATACATGTGTGTCAAGGGCTTGGGTTACGGCGCTCCATACTTCGCGCAAGTATTTCTCGCGGTACTTCGGGAAGAGGGTCGCAAACGATGACTCTTCAGTGAAGGGTCCTGCTTTGTTATCCTCGGGCTTAAACTGGTCGATCTTCCACTACGCGCGGGGTTACAACCCGCTGGTAACGAAACTATGAAAATATGCTTACACTTGCAGAGCGTTGTGAGTACATACGCGAATGTTATGATATGGAGAAGTTAGGCTTACTGGTCGATGTCATCGGTATCCCAAGCTGCCCGGTAATTTAGTTTGGACTGCATGGTGATGTACGAGGACTGCAAACGTACGCTTCTCCTTCCTATGCCTCTTGTTTTTGTTGACCACAGGCGCGCTCTCCGAGCCTTCCACTGACATAGCAATATAGAGCTGCCCCAGCTTATGGTAAGAAAGACAAGATAGTGTGAACCAGTCGAGCGAGAACAGACGCAATAGCAAGAGGGCGGTGGACTACAGAAGAAAGTTGCTGAGCCCGCAAGAAGCGCCGAACTTCCTACTCCGGTCACGTGGCCATTATAGACGCCTGCCGCAGGATGCTTCGAAGCTGGACACATCAGGTTTACCACAAACGCCACCATGAACACCGCTCCAGGACCTTTTGAGGCCTCTTCTTCCACCTCTGCACTACCCTACGATGACACAACACCATACGAAGAACAAATCTCTGCTGCTCCAGATGTCCTTGAGCCCAGCGACTCCGGCCGCTCTCTTGCCGACCGTATTGGCACCACCAAGGTCTACCTGCTCTCCGATGCGTCCAAGTCGCGGGTCGGAAAGGTGCGCTGGCAGCATGTTTTGTGAAGGAGGATGTAGGGCCTAATGTGGGAGTCATCACTGCCAATCTTTTCTTTCGAAACGCCTTGGGGTTATTGTCCTCTGGTGCCATCTCGGCCTATGTACTCTTTGGCTCGCGACGCCTCATAGCGAAAACACGGAGACTCCGACGATGAAGAAGGAGTAAACGATGTAGAGATGGACGAGCTAGGTCAGTCCCAACTTGAGCCAGCGTTATTATTTGCTCATGCGCCGCAGAATCCTCTGCTATACGAGACAATGCAATCCTCCTACACGGCAGCCCAATATCCCACTTGCCCACCTCCAATATTTTCGCGTACGCCACAAACTTCGACGCTCACCCGCTTGGTCTCGAATGGATCGACGACACGACATGTGTACTCGTCTTCGAGTCGAAGAGCGACGCTCGTTCCGCTTTCCGTGCTCTGCAGAAGTCCGTGGCGGAGGAACCCTCTCTAGACGACGGTTCCATTACCGCGAAGCCGATCCCTATCACCGTATGGCCCGCAGAGTACCGGATAAGCGCGACGCTTGGGAAGGGCGAAGGCTTGAAAGGCATCCTGCGCATGCGGTGGGCAAAGGTGGAGGACGTGAAGCAGAAAGGCGCGCGGAACCAGAGCCAGTTCTACAAGAAATACGGGCAGGAGGCGGGGAAGAGCCCGGAGGAGGGTCCACGGCCGATGAAGAGGCGCCGCGGCGGTGGCCCCTTGGAGTCCGAGCATGCTCTGAAGAAGGCGATCCTAGACGAGGAACTGGACCGCTTCCTGGCGTCGGACGAGGAGGCGCGACCAGCCACCCCGCCCTCGCGGATGCGCTCCGACTTCATTGGAGATCGCGGGAAAACGTTGCTCGAGCGAACGGAGGGTGGGCTGGCCTCAAGATTGATCGCACCTCTACCCCGACGTGGGCGCTCGCAACGAGACGGGGACCATCGGTCTTGGGACAGAGGGAAGGAGGTTGAGGGTTACGAGGAAACCTTCGAGCCACGATCACGACGCGGTCCAAGGCGCGAAGACGGGAGGCGTCCGAGGAGGGAGCCTCGCGCTAAGGCCACTCAGGCAGACTTGGATGCAGAGCTGGATGCTTTCTTGAACGAGAAGCTGTGACTATTACACGCATTGTAGTGATTATGCTTGGATGCTCTATGTACTGTAAGATATTCTGTACTATATCCCCCACTCAGATGCTTCATAAGCTCTAGGAGCTCGTTTCTGGTATCCATGACGCACCTGAGAATGAGTTTAACGTCCGAATTCATGCGTAAGGCTGGAAACATACAAGCACGCATGACGTAACGGCTCAGGAAATCTACTTCGGCGCAATGGTTTTGAGCTGTAGTATGTATATTGGTTACGGTTGCATGGATAATTACAGTGCAACACACCTGCAAGCCGTGGATACCCTGTATTTCTTCCTTGAGGGTCTGATTTACGAGCCGCTGTTGTTTGACCAGAGGCAAGCCCTTGAACTCGTCGCTGGCTATGATGATTTGGTAGAACGTCCCGCAACCTCCTGCATAACAAGGAATCTGTCAGATGAGGTATACCCTCCTCAGCAACAAAAGCACGCACCAGAGACATCCTCTACCACCAGCTCAGAGGGCTTGAACTTCTCCGTAAGCTTCTCGTGTATAACGCGCTCCCCGTCCGTCGAGAACTTCGTCTGGGCAGACGAGTACCACCGCGCCACCGCAGGAAGGCGCGCAGCCAATTGCGGCCGCGCTATTCGTCGAGTCAGAGCAAGAGCGAGCATCTGGAACGCAGCTGGAACGCGTCCGGGTGAGGGCAGAGGAGAGGGACGCGGATGATTTGGAATCCAGGCCGTCTGTACGCGCGCGCCTCGCGTGCCGCCGATCGAGATCCCGCCCCGGCCCACATATGCCCGCTAGCTGTCTCGCAAACGTCCTCAACGTCCTCCACACCCTCCTGCTCGCCCCCGACCCCCTTCTACGACGACCGGGATGTTCGCTGGCCTGTGGGCGCGCGGTGTCGCCCTCGAGTGCCGCTCGGCGACCCTCACCAAGCTTCCGCGCCAAAGTTCGATCCGGGCTCTCCACCACACCACCTCGAAGCCTTCCGCCCTCTTGGCTGCTGCCGCTGCTATACCACGGACATGGAACAAACCATCCAGTCTGTTGAGCTCTGCAAGAGCATTCACCCGTAAAGCAGCTGGACCTCGCCGCCCATTTGACCCTCGGTTCTTCTCCGCGAACGCTGCTCAGGCAGAAGCAGCCACCGCGGAACTCCCGGTGCTCTCCCCTCCAGCGGTCGGAGGGTGGTTGCTCGGCTCGGCTGGCCTCGTATTCGCTATCATCGTTGTCGGAGGGATCACCCGTCTCACTGAGTCCGGCCTGAGCATAACGGAATGGCGTCCGATCACGGGTGTCCTCCCTCCCCTGTCCCGCGCACAGTGGGAGGAGGAGTTCGACAAATACAAGCTCACTCCCGAATTTAAGTTGTATGTCTTCCTTGTTCATCTTTACGCAACACCCACACTTATGGCTGGTCAGAATGAACCACTCGATATCACTCGAGGAGTTCAAGGGCATCTTCTTCTGGGAATGGTCACACCGCGTCCTCGGCCGCATCATCGGTGTTGGCTTCGTTATACCTCTCGCCTACTTCGCCCTCCGTAAACGTCTCACCGCGACGCTGCCCAAGCACTTGACCGCCATGGCCCTGCTCATCGGCGCTCAAGGCGCCCTTGGGTGGTACATGGTCAAGTCCGGTCTGGAAGATTCGCTCATGGATACGCCTGGGGCCGTCCCGCGCGTATCGCAGTATCGGCTCGCCGCGCATCTGGGCACGGCGTTCGTGCTGTACGCGGGCATGTTTGGCACAGGTCTCTCGGCGATAATGGACTGGCGGTTTGCGAACAAGGGCGTATGGAGCGGCTTCAAGGAGAACGGTACCAAGTGGCAGGAAGTCCTCCAGAACCCCCTTGTTAAGAGGTTCTCGCGAGGAGCCAAGGGTCTGACTGCGCTCGTCTTCCTTACCGCACTGTCTGGTATGTTGCTTCGCACTCTCGGGCTAGCTAGGATACTGACAGGTAGTGGTAGGCGCATTCGTCGCGGGTCTCGACGCTGGTCTACTCTACAACGAGTTCCCGCTCATGGGCGGCCGCCTTGCTCCCCCGGCAGACGAGCTGTTCAACCCGGCGTACTCGAAGAGTGCGGACCAATCCGACATCTGGTGGCGCAACATTTTTGAGAACCCAACGACCGTACAATTCGACCACAGATGTCTGGTGAGTTTCAGACTTCATGGACATAGACCGAGTAGCGTGCTAAAGCAAGGGGGCAGGCAATCACGACCTACTTCGCCACTGGGCTCATGTATGCGGCGACATTCAACCCCGCGTTGCGAGCAGTCCTGCCCCCGTTGACGAAGCGCATGGCGACCTCCGCCTTTGCAATGGCCAACATCCAGGTCCTGCTCGGCATCTCCACGCTGTTATACCTGGTACCTATACCTCTTGCCGCAGCACATCAGGCCGGCAGTGTCGCACTGTTGACCACTATGATTCATATCCTTGTCTCCTTGCGGAGGCCGGGGGCTGCTGCGAGGGCTTGGCGACAGGCCTTGCAGAGGGCCAAGAAGACAACGTAGCTGTCTACTCCATCTTCCAAGGACATACCCGTAGAGCACATAATTATCGCTATACTCGCTTTGCTTTGCCATACGCTCAACTCAATCATCACATCCGATCCTTGCACTTGCAACTTGTTCCTATGAGGAACCATCGTGACAAGATTCGAAAGCGCAGATGTTGCAACCGTTCTACTTTTACAAAGACAAAGACACGTCCATAATCCTCTGCGCTCAATCTGCCATCTGTACATCCTCGTCACCCGCAGCCGCCTCAGGTGCGGCCGCAGGGGCCGCTGGCGCCTCACCGGTGTCCTTAGGCGTCATACTCTGGAGGTACACCTCGATGATCTCGCCCTCCAGGATGCGGAAGTCACCCTCCGCAGTCACCCCCGTCTCGTGCGGACCTCCAGGTCCGACGATGCCAATGGACGTGTTGTTGATCGTGAGCTCCTTGTCCTGCTGCAATGTCTCCCGAAGCGCGTGTAGGCCATGCTTGATCAGCTCCTCAAGCGTACCTGGGTGGCGGAAGAAAGAAAGTCAAAGGTTAGTACAAGGAAGGAGGCGCAAGGCAACAAAGGACGTACAGTCTGCGAAGCTCTCATAGTGCTTCTCGAGGTATGTCTTCGCGCTTTGTGAGCGCGCGCCGATCGACATCGCGTAGTACTCGTACGAGTTTCCGGACGGGGAAAACTCGTACAGGTGCGGGCCCTGCTTGTCCTGGCCGATCACGAGCAGGCCAACACCGTATGGGCGGCGACCGTATTCCTGGGTGTTTACTTGTGCCTCTGTACAAAGTGTAAGCATCGGTGACGCCTAGGACTTACGCGAGGGGCGTACTATCGGCGATGGCGGAGACGAGACGGTTTACGGGTGCGGGGCGGTTGAAGAGCATGCGGGAAGACATGGCTTGCTGCCTCATGAAGTTGCTGCAAACGCGTCTGAGATATCTTCCACACTGAGGAATGATTCATACACACCTCAGCACACGCGCGTCGGATGTCAGCCCCGCGATCGCAATGCCGACATGGTCATCTATTCGGTACATCTTCTGTTGGTACGAGGCAAGCTCTCCGAACGAACGCTAACAGAGTCTTTGTGTTAGCACACTTTGGCTTCCAAACATTGATACTGACGCACCTTCAGAGCCAACAAAATCGCATGTGTCTTCGACCGCAGACCCACCGCGGCCGATCCCTGCTTCACGGCCTCGAGCGCATACTCGACCTGGTGAAGACGCCCCTGGGGCGAGAAGACGGTGTTGTCCGAGTCGTATGTGTTCCTGAACTATTCAGACGCGTTAGCAGGAGCATATTGAGGCGTATATGATGCGTACCATGGTGGTGAGGACGGAGGATGAGTGCAAGAGTACGGAAGCGCCTCCGTGCCTTTCGCTGAAGGTGACGCGTCGCGGGCGACGCGCAAGATTACCTTTTTGGGAGGCTCATCGAGACCTGCAAGAGGCGCTCATGTACTTGTCCTCGAACCATCATGTCCAGGTCATCTTAAAGGCCCTTGAAGAATGCACCGACAGCAACTCAATCTGCACAGGTTTGGCGATGAATGGCCTGAAAACTCTCACAAGCACTCCTTAGAATTGGTCATGATAGGCGAGGACCAGTAGGTAGGTGGACGATGTATGTTGAATACTGAGCACTTCCACTGGATTATGATACGAGCGCACAGGGACAGGCAAATATTATGTTGACTGGTATACAGAAGCCTGGCTACACCAACCGTATATTGGCGTCGCCCGATGTACCTCGCGGCGGCTCGCAACGACGTCCCTGAAGACACACTGTGTGGCTTAAGCTTTCGGAGTCGGCAGCCAGGGAAGCAAAACCATTCCAACACTCACCACACAAGCCAAGCTTCGGCGAGAGTGATAACATCGTCTTTCATCTCCGAACGCGAAGCTGGCTCACGGGCCTATGGCAAGCCTACTGAAGCAAATTACTTCATGGCTGATGTCTTCATGTCGTCAGAGTCAGGCTCCTCGATACGGTAACTCCGTGTAAGAGAGCCGGATTGACGCTTTGCCTGCACTACGCGCCCAGAAGGTGCTGAAAACCACGCATTCAGTTTCACGATATATCTGCCTCATATTCACGAGTTATATTCGTGATTTTAATGACTTTGCCAGATGTGCGCCCCCCGGAACAAGTTCGTGGAATTGATCATGCTTTTCACGAAGAAACTGTCCCTATTCACGAAGTAGCTTTATCAAGAAATTCATGAATCTACCGCATGACTACCACGACATTCGTTTTGGCGTCAGATTCACGAATACACTACGTGAATGCCAGCACACCAGATTTCTATATCATGTAGGAAATATATTGGGGTGCTCGCGAGTACTACTACTATAGAGTACAATATCTGGTCGTATCAAGCAATTATATACATAACATCTCCGCAGTTATACACGAGGGCCGGCTTGCGCCACACCCCACTCTCGCGCACCCCGTTCGTGCACCCCCGTTCGTGCACCCCCGCTCGCGCGCGCCCCGCTCGCGTGCACCCCACTCACGTGCAGATATCCCTCAGTCCTCGCGCTGGCCCCAGACATCGTTCGTGCGAAGGGGCGCGCGGAGGGGGGCGCACGGGGGGCGTGGTGTCGGAAGAAGGATTACAGGGATTGTGGGGGCCCGGGGGAGGGAGGAGGGAGAGGAGAGGGAGAAACTCCAATGACAATAGATAACTCACCTATGTATATGCATATGCAGCACTTTGCATACACTGTAGACTTCCAGTGGTCAGTCAGAAGATGAGAAGCAGACAGGGTAGCCACAAGCTCACGGCGCAACAGACTCAAGCTCATAGACTAGTGTTGTAGCTCCAGCTATAGCAACAAGTTATAAGACCATCAGCTCTCCAGCGCAGTAGACATCAAGCCAGCCAAAGGACAAGCATGCAGGAGCAGTGAAAGGCCGACCTGAGCTAGCCAGAATGCCCAGACTTCAGAGTTTCGAAACCTAAGTGCCAGTGTCCAAGGTACTAAGAGTCGGACACGAGACTGATAGAACAGAGCACCCTCAAGTAACCAGTACCCAGAGAGCAGAGAGCAGACCGTTGCAGCAGTACCCGTATGGCAGGGGAGACCGGAAGCATACCCAAGTGACCACAGCGCGAGAGGGAGAGAGAGACTTGTCGATTTTCAGATCGATGATTGCGCGTGCCACGCCATCGGACGAGTTTGGCGCCCAAGATATCGGCTTAAGCGCGCACTTGCCCTCCGGCGTGCGTTCAATTCGTGAATTTCACCGCGCAAGGTCTTGATACCGGGTATCTGGATAATCAAGACCGCAACCACGAATTCAGGCTTTCACGAAGTCCCCACGAAGTTGCTTCGTGGTTTCGGGTTTTCACGCACGTTCTGCGTCAAAACCACGACCTATTGGGCGCGTAGTGCTGGCAATGCCGGCCATGTTTTATGTTCATGCCTTGGCTAGACCGCCTCGCAAGCTGTGGCCGCTCCACTTTATGATGTCATGGGTGCGTGTATATGCGTCAGAACTAGCCATGTACTGACACGGAAGGTGTAAGGTAAGTAACGGCTGCAAGGCGAAAGGCAATGTCGTCACCACTCGCGCGCTCTATAAGAACCCTCTCTCCAAACGCGCGCGCTGTTTTGCTTCCCCGCCATCTCCTGCGAGAGTCGCTATCTACCCCCCGAAACCTACTGTGTTGACGTACTGGTGAGTGCGCCCTCAAACTATGTCGGAGGCTTCAGAGCTTGACGATAACTCATTTTCAGTCTATCACTGGGCTGAAGCGGTTCACACTATTCCCTACTATGCCGCGAGAGTCCCGGCGAAGGTTGTCACGGACCACGCTTTTCACTGACTCTACGCCCTATGCGTTAATGCCATCGCAGTTGTTCTTGAACCTCAGGCTTGCAGCCCGATTCATTGCATCAGTCACTGGAAGCCCGCTTAGGCGACGCACGAAGCAAGCAGATTTGTGCCTCAAGCCTCCGAGTCGCCGTCGTAGTATTGCAATGGCGTTGTACACGTACGTTGCAGGCCCCTTCAACATGACGACTTATTACATGCTGAACGTTTCCCCTGATCTATAGCGGTTCGTAGTGGCTCGTCAGGTTCCCCGAGCAACCTTTCGTCATAAGTACGCAGACGATGTCACAACAGGGGCGCCAGGGCCACCGACGTTGCGCACTGGGCTTGCGGCAAGAGCGCGCTATCAGTGATGACCAGCTCAGCGTCGTGGCTACCTCATCGCGTCATTGAGTTGGACGATGTAGCCCGAAGCGGTCCGATGACGTCGCGACCACAATATAACACAACAAATCCAAGTGCAGTAGTAATTTCAATTGATATACTCTCCCTTACCAATTTATGATTGGAATCATCATAGGTCCCGGTCAGTTTAGTGCACACGTCCCGCGTTAGGACGGTATCACGCCGGGGTATCGCCGGGCTCCGCGACCGTCAGACATCGCTCTCCCGATGCCACGTTCCGCTCGAGTACGCCGTAGATCCTCGTCATGACGCTATGCCTTTACATGGCGCAGGTCCTCAGACCAAGGCCATAGCGGCCTAATCAGGTTCCTTGGTGCATAGAGCCGTTTAGGTTACCGGCTACCCTTAACTTGTGATGTCGCCCTGTTTCACCATTGGCCTCCTTTCCGAGTCTGCTTGCACAAGCGAAGCTTCTCGATGCAAGCCCTCGCAACCTAGGGGACTGCTCGCGTTAGGAACCGGGCTAGAGAAGATGTTCAAGTCCAAAGCTTCCGACGTCCTCACACTTCGCCCTCTCCTCGGCAACTCTCGGCGTCTTCGAAGAGGTGTTCTGAGGACGTCGCATGCCCACGTCAGGCTCGCATCTTAGACCGCAGGCGCACTTAAGTTCTAGGGCGACAGCGACGCGCTTTCCCTCCCCCAGGGCTTCTCATGGCCCGACTGGCAGTACATCCTCCACTCCCAGCCTAAAGCCCCCCACTGACCGCCCCACGCTGCGCTGATGGTGCGACCCGACGCCGGATTGCGGCCCTCTTTCGCCCCCTCAGCAGACTTCTCGGACGTCCTTACGTCTCGGCGGGGGCGTGCGTCTCCCGGCAAGCCTAGGGCAGCTGGCCTTCGTCCAAGCCTGCTTGAGTGCTTCCGTGCGTCCAGCTGACGATTATGATCTCAGTCTTGACGTAGCCAGAGCGTCTCCCGGCGGAGTCCCTTCCTGAAAGAATCAAGTTGCCGCGACTTACCGGCCGCCTCACGGTGTCCGGGCTACACAGTGATGTACAAGCTTAAGCAGAATCCGTACGTGGCTTTCGCGCTTCTCCGGACCCGGGTCGGCCACTCACAGCGAAGTGCATCTTGTCGCCGTAATACTAACAACGTTAACATGCTACAAAAAGGCGCGTAAAAGCGTCCGATTCACCCCTCATGAATCTTCTACTGGTCCGACATACTTGGCGACTGGTATTCCCTCATGGTCGTCGATCCGCCCCTACGCACCATTGGGACGCGGATGGCGTTCCGCGCGAAGAACGTTCGAAGGTCGTATTACAGCACATGTCGTCGCGACCTGAATCTACTGCACACACAATGTGCGCAAACTATGGAACATTGTGAACGGATACAAACATATATACCCAACCCATCATGCGTCATGAATGGCAGTAATAGACTAGGTATATGATACATGTGTACAGACACCGCGGACAATACGCGTGTTTATGTAGTGTGCGACTGAGTGCCTGCCCGCGAGCGTGTAACGGTTCGCAGAAACAATTTTGGACCCGCGCGGGAAGGGGAGCGGGAAGGGGAGCAGGAGCGGAGCGGAGAGGGAGGCGGGAAGTATGCGAGGAGGAGCGGGTAACGAGATGGAGAAGGGAGTAGCCAGTGTGTACGAACAGGGAATACAATAGAGACCAAAGAAAACGGATGGGATGCGACACAATGAAAACCAGGAGAGAACGAGCGGGGCGCGACCGACCGTGTATTCGACCACAGCCCTGCGGCGAAAAGGGCACAACAACGGCGCTCTTGGGGGGAGGAAAACGATAGCAGCGGAAGGCTAGACTACTGACATGCCCGTGAGACAGAACGGTTGGAAAACCGAATAGGGGAGCTATTTAACAGATGCGCATGCGAATGGAGGCATAGATGATGTGCGTGATGGGGTTTGTGCGAGTGTGCGGGCATGAGTCGTGTATGTGTGTGTGTATGTGCGGAGGCAATGTCAATGGTCGATGTCGCGTTGAACGCAGGCAGGGTGGGAGGGCGAGGAATGGATGCGAGTCGTGAACGGAACTAGGAGACCGGACGCCGTCAATGTTCAGACAGTGCGGAATAATCGTAAATGAGACAGTAGCATGGAACACCGGAAAACACGAAGGAGATGCAGAGAGGCGGGAGATGAGCGGGATGGGACTGGAATTGGAACAGGCTGGGATGTGCGTATACAGACAATCCACGGATCCATCGTGCAGTGGTGGTACAGGGCAGCCTCCAGGGAGCTGCTGGTCGTCAAATAAGTCGTGACTGGTGGTGGCCGGACGCGGCCAGGCGACGGGCGGGGCAGCCTGGGCTCCCGGCGCCCGAACAATTAAGCGTGGATACTGGTCGAGGGCAACGATCTGCAGGGTAGAATGGAACGCTGTCGCACTGTCTCGGGATGAGGAGCTCAGTCAATGGACTTCGCGGCGGTGAAGGGTTGATCGACCATGGTCGACTCGGACTCGCTCTGGGCGTCGTCGCGGAGGGGATCTCCGCGAAGCTTGCGGTGGGCACGTTGTTTCTGCGCCGACCGGTCAGCTTAAGTTATGACATCATCGTCGATGCGAGCCCCTTACCTGCTTCACCAGCTTGTCGCGCTCGCGGTCGGCGGCGACATGACGCGCATACTCGCGGTCGCGCTCTCGATGCGCAAGCACTGACGCGGTCAGACCCTGCCTGGCCTGCTCAAGCCCGGATTCCGTCTTTCCTGCGGCAGCCCGTTCCTCCTCCGTCTCCGACGCGCCGAGGGACTTCCCTCGCGTATCTCGGCCCCGAGCCCGCCTCCCGGTCCCACTGCCGGCAGATTCCTGTCCGCGCGACTTTGAGTCCGCGGCGGCGACGCCATCGCTCCATCGGTGGATTTCGGCACCTCCCGCGCGTGAAGAGTCCTTCGCCAGATCCTGCTTCCCTCCTCGGCTCGCCTTCGTCTCCCCGCTGTCCTGATCGGAAGGCACGGGTACGCGTTTCGAAGGGATCGGATGGTGCCGTAATGGGGTACTGGGGATTCTGTGATGACGCTCGGTCGTTGACGCAAGAGTAGGGACAGTGTCGGGGGCCGTGACATGTCGGCGGTTGGGCGGTGCTTTCACAGCAGGTCGAGGTCGTGATGCTGAGATGGACAGTGAGGATGGAGCGAGGCTCGACGCCCGTATTGGCGACCGCGCGATGGGTGCGGGAGGCACAAAGATGTCCGACGTAGTCAGCCAGACCAAGGGCGACGAATCGCACAGCTCGGTCAAGCTGTACTGCCGCTGGGACTTTGCTGGTTTAGCCGATATGAAGGAGCGAGTGGGTAGCTGGCTCGGTTTCTCCGTGGTCTTCGGCCTCTCACGACGTTCTTCCAAAGCAGGCGAAGGAAGCAGAGGCGGGGGCAGCCTCGTGATGCGAATGTCCTGCCAATGTGTCGATGGTGAGGACGCAGTCGAGAACTGGACAGACGAGAAAGACCGCGTAGCCGGCCCAGGACCGGCGTAGATAGTGGGGGACGCCGTAGCGCTCGACGCGCGGGATCCGTGGGATCTAGCCGACCTCGGAGACTGCTCGTATGCGGCAGGGAAGGGAAACTCGGAGGGCTCGAGTTCCTTGGCTCTGGCCTTGCCTTTGTGACCCACCTCGTACTCTTCCTCGTCAATTTCTTCCACCGATGTCAGTCCCGCGGAGGGGGACGACTGCGACGAAAACAACGTGAACGAGGAACCCGAAGATGAGAACAACCCAGAGCACTCGGATCCCGATGACCCAGACGAACCCAGCATGTTATCCCGATGGAGAGGAGGCGGGGCCGGCGGGGGCCGAAGCAACGAGGCCGACACCGTTACTGTGCCAGGAGTAGGCTCATTCGAGACCGTCTCAGAGCTGGGTAGGCCGGATGGCTCAGTCGCACGGTTTGTCGAAGGAAAAGACCAGGGTACTTCCCGCTGATAATCCCATGGCAAGGTGGCCGCGACGGATGGATTGACGAAAAGGACGGGCGGGAAATTCGGTGGGTCGCTCGGCATAAGCGGGAAGTGGCTACTTACTGGAAACGCCTGGGACAACGCACCCGGGAAGCCGGCCTCGGACCGCGAGGCGAATGTGTGAGGAAGGTTTACGAACCCAGCAGCCCGCATTTTGGGGCCAATGAGCGCGCGCGCGTCAATCGCACCTTCGGAGTGTTTCGTAAGTTGGGTGAGCGTGAGCTGCGCGCGGTGCCGGCTCGCGCACGACGAAGAGGTCGATGGTGTTGGAGGAGTGGCAGGGGAAGGCACAGGTGGCGAGCCAGGAGATGCTCTGCGATCCTCCCGGTCTTGGAGAGCGCGTAAGGTGCGCGACGACGTGAAGACGAAAGCAGTCGTTCCATGATTGCTCGAATTTGTACTCGTGTTTGTGGTCGTGGTCGCGAGGATCGGCTTGCAGTCGTCAAGGTTGATGAACGTGGGTGGGGGAGACTTGCGTCTTGACGTCGTTCGCGACGTACTTTGCACGCGAGGGAAGACGCGATGAGGATAGCGACGCGCACACGCTGCAGAAGGAACTCACCTGGGACGCTGCTCCGGAAATGTTTGGTTGGGGTCCATTATGTGGAGGACGTTGCGGATGCAGGGGGCATGTCCAGCAGGATATGAACGAGTTCGGGAAAAGTGGGGAGGGGGAGGAGAAGGGGAAGGAGCAGGAGAGGGCTAGTCGGATCGTAAATAGTCGTCTCTGTGGATGCGTGGGTAATTGAGGGAACGATCGTGAAGGCACACCCTGCGTGTCGTTCTAACCCTAGGCTAGGGTATGGAGAGGCCGGCGAGTTAATCTTATCACCCGGAACGGTCGTCGGCGTCTGTTATCGCGCCCCGCACTTCGCACACAGTCTGGTGATCGCGCCTTCCGCCATGGTCCTTGCCGGTCGAATCCATGCCCGCCCAGGGTTTCTATCTCTGCGCTCGAGTCAGAGGCCTGCACCTATCTGCACCTTATCGAGCCAGGGCCATCGACCAGTGGCTGCAGTCGTCCCACGGCCTTTATTTACAGGGACAGCCCGCTCTTTCTCCCATACCACCATCTCCCCACCCACTCGCCGTCTGCAGCACGCCATGGCCCAGCCAGTAACCATCAACGTAGCGAGCACGGGCCGCAAGATCACGGTCCCTACCGGCCTTTTCATCAACAACGAATTCGTGCCTTCTGTTGACTCAAAGGAAACGATTGAGTACGTATACGTCCGCATGCTCCGGGAACACCCCGCATCTCGCGAGATCTGCGACCGGTCTAGTTCTTCTCGAATGCTGACATAGGCCACACTTCACTGTCGTACAGATGCATCAACCCAGCCACGGAAGAGGTTATCTGCTCCATCGTCGCAGGTGGGTATCGAGTCTCTCTGCCGTTCACGCTGTCGGAGACACGCCGCTGCTCGCCTGTTGGACCAGAGCCCGGTGTACTTGTCCGCCAAGTTGCATGACGCGCCGGCCTAGATCTGGGTGTTCGATCGATCTACAGGCGTGTCTCCATGATCTGGGTGACATGCAACGCTGTTGTTCTAAAAATGATTGAACATCCTCTTCTTTCGTGTAATAGGTTCCGAAAAGGACATCGACATCGCCGTCGCCGCTGCTCGCAAGGCTTTCAAGACAACTTGGGGGAAGAACGTCACCGGCTTTGAGCGCTCGCGCCTCATCAACAAGCTCGCCGACCTCATCGAGCGCGATGCACAGGAACTTGCCGAGCTCGAAGCCTTGAACAACGGGAAGCCTGTCAAAATCGCCCGGTACGTCATTGCGAAATTCGACTGAAGCGAACGAGCTGACATGTCCCGTTCACAGCGACTTCGACATTGGCGACAGTGTCGCATGTCTGCGCTACTACGCCGGGTGGGCGGACAAAATCCTCGGACAGGTATGTTGTGTATGATGTCAGATGCGAAACGCGCGAACATTGCTGCGCGTGTCGCGGACCCGGTAATGGGCGCAAGGGCGGAAGCGAGCAGCGTCGGGCGATCGCGTGGAGTGTCTTGACAGCGTGAAGAGCAGACGCCGACTGACGACACAAACTTTGTAGTCGATCGAAGTGGACAACAAGACCAAATTCGCGTTCACCCGCCACGACCCTATTGGTGTCTGCGGCCAGATGTGCGTGTCTGCGCTCGAACCACCACCACAACAGCGCAGCTGTCGTCGCGGCATGGCCTCGGCTGATTCCCCCTTGCTTTGCTTACAGCATCCCATGGAACTACCCTATCAACATGTGGTAAGTCCCCTTCGCTGTCGTCGCCGTGCCCAACAGAGTTTTTGATCGCCATCTGCAGGTCCTGGAAGGTCGCGCCCGCCCTCGCTTGCGGCTGCACCATCGTCATGAAGCCGTCGGAAATTACGCCGCTCACCGCTCTCGTACGTTCTCTCTATCCATCTCACTTTCTCTACCATGTGCTGCCAGTTTGTGTGCGACTTCGCCGCTGGCCGCTGTGGGTATCGTTTACGTGCACAGGCTGTGCAGAGCGCATTCAACCTCGTACAATTCACAGCTAAGCGGGGGCCAAGCCTGAGTTTGAGACGTAAAAGAATTCGGCGTCGCATTCCAGGTTGGGCGGACTTCCCGGTTTCAGACCTCTGCACTCTTATGTCCCCTCCAACCCGCGAAGCGCCCCTCCCTCGCTATTATTCGTCCCCGCATGTCTGTGCTCAACGGAGGCACCGACCTCCCACGCATCCCTCTCAGGCGTCCCCTCCCCGTTTTTATTTTCGCACCATCGCGGACTTGTGCCACGATGCCTTACTCGGGTCATTGGGGAGGTACGCCTGAAATGGCAACTATATGTTCCTGGACTTTGGTGAGGCGACGTACATGCTCTGGACACGTCCCTGATCTCCGATCATCCGGTTCTGCGCGTTTTCCGTGCCTCCGTTGTGTCGGTGGCGATTGAGGCTGCCGGCTCTCGTTCGTAGCGCCGGCTTCGGTGAAGCGGACGCAGTATGCACTCTGCTGAACGTTTCCACCGTCACCACATGCGAGCGCGGGCGGACGTGCACTTCATCACTCGGATAAGCACTAAGTCGCCAGGTCGCCGTCGACCGTGTGTTCTCAATATATTATTGAAATGGACGGTGTTGTAGCGCTCTGTGCTGCAAGCATTATATGTCCGGACCCTGTGTACACACCAGAAGCATGGGCTTACTGACGATTTCTTCCTCAGAAACTCTCCGAGCTGGTTGTCGAGGCAGGGTGCGTCCACCTGCCCTTCCTTTCTGCAGAAGTGCTCTATCTGACACGACCGCATGATCATCTCAGATTCCCTCCCGGTGTCATCAACACCGTCCCTTCACTCGGATCGGTCGGCGGCGCAGCGCTCTCGTCGCACAAGGATGTCGACAAGGTCGCCTTCACGGGCAGCACTGTCACCGGCCGGAGGATCATGGAGGCTGCCGCGAAGAGCAACCTCAAGAAGGTATCGCCTCGCCGCTCCCTGTCGTGTCGCAGAGCTTAGCCTGATCCCTGTGTGGTCCGAAATAGGTCAGCTTGGAGCTCGGTGGCAAGTCCCCGAACATCGTGTTTGAGTCTGCGGACCTCGATCAAGCTGCGAACTGGGTCGGGCTCGGCATCCTGTACAACACTGGCCAGGACTGCACGGCGGGCTCGCGTCTCTTCGTCCAAGACACGATCTACGACAAGTTCATCGCTGTAGGTTGCGAATAACTGTCTAGACCTCAGGACATGCTCAACCGTCTGAATCTCACCAGATTGTCGTCGAGAAGTTCAAGCAAATGAAGATCGGAGACGGCTTCGATGAGGCGTCGGGTGGGGGCCCCGTCGTAAGCTCTTCGGTTTTACTCTCCCGGAACAAGAGCTCACAATGTTGCAGGTTTCGAAGATGCAGTACGACAAGATCTTCTCGTTCATTGAGTCTGGAAAGCAGGAGGGCGCCAAGGCCATCCTCGGTGGCGAGAAGCGTCCCGGAAAGGGCTACTTCGTCGACCCGACAAGTGAGCCCCTTCCGCCTCATAGCACACATTTTGCAATTGCTTACGCAGCTCCCGTGGCGCGCAGTTTTCGTCGACGTGACCCCCGACATGAAAATCGTGCGTTTCACCGGCTGTGTTTCGTCTTATGAATCATACTGACGGATCATCTGCACCCACGACAGGTCCGCGAGGAGATCTTCGGGCCTGTGCTCTCGGTCGCGAAGTTCAAGACGGAGGAAGAGGTGATCGAAATTGCGAACGACACAGCGTACGGTCTCGGGGCTGGCCTGCACTCGAGTACGTCTCGCCTGATCCTGCTTCTGTTGCATCACGCTGGGATCCGTCTTCATCGGCCAAAACGTCCAACGGTGCTGCCCTGGAAGCTAAACTTCACCAGCGCCTATGGGCGTCGGTCGTCGATGGAGACGGCTCGGCGCGTGCACCGATGGAGTTACACAACGCTGACCATCACTTGTTCTGCCCACAGATGATGCGAACCAGTGCATGCGCGTCTCGCAGGCGCTCGAGGCCGGCACGGTGAGTACTGTGTGATCCACATTGCACTCTGGTCCACGAACGCCTACGGCAAGCTATGCTGCGGCGGTGCACTCGCGCCCCCGGCCATTTCCAACCTGACTATTGCCTTGTGATATTCGATGGTGGCTGATCATGCGCTTTGATTTGCAATCTGCAGGTCTGGGTGAACCAGTACAACATCCTCACCAACAACGTGCCCTTCGGCGGCAAGAAGCAGAGCGGCATCGGTAAGTATCTCCGCCTAGGCTGCGACCCATTCTCCGCCATGATAGGTAAAGGACACTGCTGATTGTATGTCTGCGATTACGCACAGGTCGCGAGCTGGGCAGCTACGCACTCGAGGAGTACACGTCCGTCAAGGCCATCCACTGGAACTACGGCGAGAAGCTCGACTGGCCGCTGTAAACGCCGCCGGTGCGCCGACGGAGATATATTATTGTCGATGGATGAAAGAAGGCCGCTGCGAAGCAAAGAGAAGAAGAAGTGTACGAGTACTTGGGTGGCATTATGTCCACAATGTGCTTAAGAATACCACGGGTCGAATTTCCAACGCGCGAACGTGTTCGAATGGTCTACATATCCCGCCTCACCTCACCCTGAGACGTCGTCTCGAGCATGCTCCGAATGGTTGTTGGTCGCGAGAGGTGTCCAAAATATTCCTCCGCACACCGACGGCGGTGGTGATGTCGTGGTCGAGGCCCGAGGGATCGGTTGCGTTATCCCCGGACGCTCACTATCAGGCTCAGCACTTGAGCAAGGTTCCGCTGTTCGCAGGCCCGCGACGTCGCTTTCACATGCATGGTGACCGCACGACCGCAAGCAATAAATCTGGATCGCGCAATGAAGACTGCCACACCGCCGCCGCTCCGAGCCGCCGGCAACCACACAGGACATGAAGGATGCATGATTTGATTCGACAAGCAGATCGTCTGCGTTCGAACTCAATCCCTTTGACGCTCAGTCACCCTTCCCCGCCTCGACAGCGGCAGCATCAGTCATGACTTCCTGTAGTCAACGCCCTCGGATCCATCAGTCTATTTGTGACGGTCATCAGCGCTCCGAGCCAGCTTTTTGCACCGTTGTGCGCAAGCCAGAGGCGCTATGCTGTAGCCTGGGCTCGCCGCGTATCGTACGCAAATATCGCTTCCGTGTCGAACCCTACGCTGATCCATTCACAGAAGTCATACGGGCGGGCTTCTACCGCCAGCCTTCCTCCTGTTCGTTTGCGTCGGGCGTGCCACAACCTCCGTCCCCCCCCACATACTCGAACCAAGTGCAGGGCCGGAGCTCTTAGTTGCACGCCGGTTACCACTTGCAGCGCTGGTGTGATGCTGAGCGGTGATCTGACACGTTCCGGCCGCGCACTAGGCAGGGAAGATATGTGAGCTTGTTTAATCTTGGTATCGGGCAGTTCTTCTTCTGCGGTTCTATTGCATACCGCTTTCACGCCGCAAACACCGTAACTAAACAAGAAGATACGCTGTCACCGTATCCAGCTGCAGCTTGTCTGGTGTGATTGCTTGCTGCATGTTATAGTGGTCTGCCAGCTCACCGATCAGGAAGTTAGACTCCGCCTTGAGTGATTGTCAGGTCTCTGCAATGCACTTGGAGACCACGACCATCATTGTCTCCTTCCAAGTGTTCAGAATATGTGCTTTAGATTGTCGGAGCCCGTATGAACTTCGCGCAGTTGCGCTGCCAGTCGTCGGACTCGGTAACTAGTACCAACAGGCTTGGACTCCGAGCCGAAGAGGCGACCGGCGTCTGAAATAGCGCCGAATCGCGATAGTGAATCTACGAACCAGCGCCGGAATTGTCCGGGAGTTCCATCCTGCAACTTCCTACCACCGTCGATATGGAATAGTTGTCATCCGCCGCGACCAACTACATTGTTAAACAAGTCATAGTATAAACCACGAATACATTCCTCTCTCAACAGCAGAATATTCCAACAAGCAGCGAGAAAGCTTCGAGAAGTCGCTGTAATAGATGATGCGAGACAGTGCTGTGAGTTTCGTCGACTCCACTACCGACAGTGACACTGATAGCTACGGGGATCATTTACCGTTATTCCACTCTCATAGACAAAAATTATACCGCTACGCACTTCACGGACTCGACTTGCCAAGTCAAACGTGGCAGGGCCCTGATTAGACGGACTGTGTCCGACTACGCCTCGCTTGCGACTACGCGTTCTTACCCGTGTTCCGTCCACATCGGGAGCTATCGATGACGAGGCTCTTGTCCGGACCGCTGGGGGAGCAAGCAGCGCAGAGCCGCCGCTTCGCCCATGTTGATTTTGTGGCGATTTTACGCCGTCCGAACCAATGCTTCCACCTCCTGAACGCTCTCTTGAACGAGCATGACAACATTCAAATGATCAGGCCGATTTTGATTCATCTTTTACGGGTGCAGACTCGTGAAAAAGGTCTGACCAACTTCATCACGTTGCAACAGAACACGTCAAGACATCCTGCATTCTATGCATGCTGCGCACGCTCAACGGCTGCAATATTGCTTACGGTCAGTCACACCGAATACTTCCTCGTGCTCGATTTCATCGGTCATCCCTACGTAAGGATATCACGCCCTGATCTACAAAATGGCCATGGCAATCGCACATCCAGCAAGCTGTGCCGCCGCTGTGCAAAATTCGCGGCGCTTGCACTCGTGTCTCCGGCGACAATCATCCCATCTCTGTTCGGTGATCTCCCCGCGCCCGATGCGACTGCGCAATGCACGGCAAAAGCGCTGACCTCTCTCAATTGCACATATGTCCGGGCCAGTCTCAGTGCTCAGGGCGACCGGCACCTTTTGCTAAGCAGGATCGGGGGGCCTCTGGCCGCCCGCTCGGGCGGCAACTCTTCCGCGTTCCTCTGGTATCGACCAAGTCGCCCCGATCGTTACTATTGTTGGCATCGAGCCAACAGCGGGATTGCATAAGGGGCGGCTGTGATGCTCGTGCAACGCTTGCGTCAGTGACGCTGGTTTTCTTTACCCCCTCACTTGTCTTGGTCCCCGCAGTCCCCCGCAGGCGTCTCAAGAAACGACACAGCAAAATCCACGGGCACAAGTTCCTGGTCGCAGCCTTCCGTAATATCGCGATGATCTAACCTCCGTGACCACTGGGGTCTTTGGAGTGGCGGCAGATGGCGAAGGTGTACCGGTAGATATCGAGACATGTTTCTTGGGTGTCGCGCCCACAATCACCAGGCACTGTCGTGTGTGCTGGCACGGTGAGGCGCAGTCTCAACTTCCGCTGCGCAACGCTGCTTCTGGTAGGCGTGGTGGTCGTGTCGGCAGCAGAATTCACGTCTCCTTGGGCGCGCGGAGATGTGCCGCGGGGCCAAGCCATAACCGGTGCTTCAACCCGGCGATGACCGTTGAGCGAAAGGAGCCAGAACGGACACTTCGGCATGAGTACCGAGCACCGCCGCCTTGACATACTTGGACCACGTCCGGTGAGCCTTCCGAGCGCACAGAAAACCGTCTATTGATTGATCCTCCAGGGGGCTTTGGACACGACAATCGGGCGTGCGCATCGGTAGGAGGCCGTTAGTGAGACATAACGGGCGTCATTGTACACTCCGACGCCCATCATCGTACGACGAGGGTGTGGCCATTTGGGTTTCTTCCTCCGTGGTCCCCCGATCCACACAGCACGAGCGCCTAACATCCACACTGGCTTCCTGGGCTGGTCGAGATTTAAACATTGAAGCGCAATCCACTCACTGTGCACCGAAATCAAGCGGGGTCCTCGCTGTGTGCTGTGAGGATCTATCTTAATTCATCGCCACCATCCTAGGCGTCGGATGGTCTCAGCACTCAGGCTTCTCGCTGGAACGGCCGGAACATATACACGACAAATTCGGAATCCCGGTCGGCGGATGTAAATGTGCGCCAGTAGTCTACGCGGCCCATTCGTTAGCTTAACCCCTTAATCGATAGCCGTACTGTCGTAAATGTGAGCTTAAAGAACTGTTGGTTGGACCGAGAGAATTTGCTATGGGAATCACGGACTGGGTTGCCTGCTAGTGCACCCGCTCGATATCGTGATCCCGACCACCCGCAGTCACATTACCTTTCCGAATCCTGATGTTGCAAGCTCGGTATCAATGGCCCCTTCACCACTGAGGCCTGAGGGCTGACGCTAAATCGGAAGCTGTTTCTTTGGCACCCGGGCGCCATATTCTCCGGTGACTGGATGTTCACCCGAAATCGCACTGCTACGGGGATCTACGCCTCCGCGAGCAGGAAATCAACGTGACTGTCCAGGCCGGATGAGACGGGGCGACAGGCTTCAGACTCGCACACGGCGTAATACCAAGCACGGGATATATTCGAGACGTGTATTCTATACATACGGACGTGGGAGCATATAGACATAGGTGAGGCTGAGCAGGATGGCTACTAAATACAAGACGGCAAGATGAGGAGGGGCATTATGAGCTGAGTATGCCTAATAATACAACACGGAACACTTTGCCACAAGGGCCCAAACCAGACACGTTAAATATGTGCTACACGACCGAGTGGAGAAATCAAGCAAATACGAGACCGCTGCCAGTGAAGCTCGTTCGGGACGTCCGGAGATTAGGACATTAGGAGGGTATATCAGCCGCCGCACAACTCTATTGCCCAGGGAAGCCGTGGCCTTGGTAGCCCTGCGTTACGGGAAGAGCATATGAGTGATGCAGCGCCCTTCGTGGAACAGAGATCGACACGGCAGCAGATAACGCAACGCACCTGGGTATTACCGGCCCACTGCTGTGCGGCGGCAGCGTCGGCGGACATCATCTGGACCGCGCTCTGGTCGAAGTACATCTGTGAGGCGTACTGGCCACCGTACGGGGCACTGGCGGGCCGCAGCGCGTGAGCATCTTTTGCGATTCGGAAAAGGGCGTGGAGCTCATCGCCTACCCTTGTTGGTCAACTCCGGGCAGCCCCGCTCCCATCTGCGAAGCCTGGTATGCGTACGTCGGATCCATGTTGGGTACGCCATGACCGTAGGCGTTGTACGTCGTCCCGCTCGCGAAGCCTTGTTGAGCAGCCATGCCATATCCCTGCGCGTACAGGTCAGCCTGAGCGCCGCCACCGGGCACGGCGACGCCACCCTGGGACTGAGCATAGGCCGCCTGTTGCTGAGTGTATCCTTGAGGATAGACCATCTGCGCATTGGGGTAACCCTGGCCCCCCGACTGCGCATGTCCGTATTGGCCTGCGGAGGAAGACCCTTGCATGGGAGTCGCCCCCTGCCAGCCCTGGGGCGCGGCGTACGTTGTGCCCGTCGGTAGTGCTTGCGTGTCCTGCGGCCACTGGGCCTGGTACGCGAGACGGGTGCTTTGCTGCTGTTGCGCCTGGCCGGACGCGCCGGCGGCTTGCGGGGTACCAGATCGGGAGATGGAACCGCCGGTCGAGCGCTGTTCGCTTAGCGACATGTACGCGCACTCGATGCCTTTTTTCTTGCAACGCTCGCAACGCGGCGTCGTGCCAGAGCACTACGCGGGGCGCACACGGCATGAGCAACATTGGACGCATCAATAATATTTGACTAGGCGCACCTTCACTTGACGCCGGCGACACTCGAGACACGCCATGGGCGTGCGCTTAGGGCGTACAATGGGCTGGAGGAGGCTCGGATCAAAGGGCAGCGGCATTCGGCCGCCGCCAGCTGGAGAAGGAAAGCAAAGACAGAGGTGAGTGACGCAGTCCGCAGCGAAGGAAGCAGTGGAAGTGCATACAAGGAGGGTGTTGGGAGCTGCTGGACATTATGAAAGGGGATTATGGCGTGGACCGGGGCGGGGACGAGTCTATGGTGACCGGACACAGCACAGTCTATACGGAGAAACAACTCGAGATGAGGGGGGAGTAGGATGAGGACGGGGGACGCGGAGGGACGAGGATTTATACATCCTGACGTCCGGCTGAGGGAGAGGCACATGCAGCCCGCCTGCAACAGCTCAAGCATCGAGCGAACGCAGTCGCCTCCCCGCGGAGGAACGCTTGTGCCTGTGTGCCGCGCAACGTAACAGAATGATTTTCAGCTCCCATCGGGGCATGGGCCGCCAGAGCGGAGAGTCACGTCCTCGCTATGCCCAGCGCGGTCGAGCGTCCCGCGGTGCTGTGCGTTTAGCAGGGGGCCATGACACATTGCAGTATCAGGCTCGTGCGATCGCCTAGCCGGGTTGGGGGGGATCGGAGATGCGGGGACGAGGTATGGCGACGGCGCCGACCGCATTGCAGCTGCACGGGGCCGTCGTCGACCATCAGCTCGCCCCTCGGAGGGTGATAATCAACGGACGCGGGCGGTGCCAGATCTGTGGGACGCGTTGTGGACGCTTCCTCGACAAGTGTTTCGCGAAGCGGCTGGGGCTCGCTGACGCGGTGGCTCTGCTCGAATGTAACGAAGTCAGTAGCACGCGGCGCGTGGCCGCCGACCCGCGAACACTTGCCTAAAACATCCTCGGCACCCACCATGCGAGCTGATCCTGGGACATCGGACTAGCCGTCAGCCCCACTGGGCGTATGTTGTCCAATTCGGAGTGCGTCCAGGGCCAAGCCGACCGTCGATTCCGACTCGCAGACCAGCGCGCGCACGGAGGAAGCGCATCCGACGGCCCTTTCTCAGCGCCGTACAGCCGTATCACGCACCGAGCTCTACTATCGAACCTTCGTCGTGGTTTCACTCGGCCGTCAGACGTGCTTACCACACAACACCCCGCTTCGTCAGTGCAGGATATCCGGCTCGGAATCAATGGTCGGTTTCAAACGCCATCTTCAACGGAGCTGTGCTCTCTCAAGTCCGTGCTTCCCGAGGACAAACAGCGAGTGCTGCCATCCAGAAACACCTCTTCGCAGCGACACGTCAAACAGTCACCTCGAAGCACGCCGTGGCATGGTACTACGACAGAAAGGCGCCGTTCCGTGTGGCGCACGGGTGTTTCGGAGTGAAAGTCTGTGATAACTTACTTGAGTTCCTAGTGCTGACTGCGTGCAGAGCGCTCTTGTGAGCGGTCTTAGTGGCCGATCCTGAAGAGAATGTCATCCCGCGTCCAGTAACTTACAGCGCGACGCACAGCATGCAAAACGAAAATACAAGGGTGATAGCAGCGCGTCCGTTACATCGCCAGATAGTCCCGCACCTCCTCCTCCGAGAGCTTGCGGAACGTGGGCTTTACTCGCCCGGTGCCTTCGATCTTGCCCGCCTCGAGCTCTGCCTGGCTGGGCACAGTGACGATGCCGATATCGATCGTCTTCTCCGTCATGTGCCCTTCGAAACCCTCTTTGAGAGTGAGAAGCGCAGTATGGATCGCGTCTTCTAGGCTGATGTCGTCGTTGTAGCTGCGCGCGAAGGCAGGTGAGATCGCAGTGAGCGTCGAGTTTCACTAGCGGACGTAACGCGTGAAGGGGCGTACCGCTTCTCCAGGAATGTCTTCGCGTTTACCATATTCTTCCCGATCGCGCTCGCCTTCCATGCCCAATACGAACCTGAAGGGTCGACCTGGTACAAGCACGGCCCTCGGGTTATGTCCCATCCCGCAACCAAGAGGGACACGCCGTATGGCCGCACACCGCTGTTTCAAATTGTGTGTCAGACCCCTCGCCGTACCTTCATCCGTTAATGGCAACCGCAGAAGACGTACCCGGAATGTGTCGCTTGCTGCATGATGGTGGCAATCTCCTGCGTGAGGACCTTCGTCGGCGGATATTCGCCGTACACCTTCCAGTACGCCTGCGCGCTCTTGCGCGCCTTCGCGACGAGCACCCGGAAGTCCGGGCCCATTCCAGAGTACACGATGCCGATGTTGGGACAGATGACGGACACCTTGTCTATCATTGAGTCGTCGATGAGGATGGACGAGGACTTCTTCTCGGTGGCGATGACGATGCCATTGGACGCTACATGCCGAGCTCAGCACGCGTGCACGTCCATGGGAATGGGCGTGAAACACGCACCCTTGATCCCAAGACTGGTCGTTCCCGAGGAGACGGCAGCAAGGGCGTGTTCGATCTGCACGAGCTTGCCGCTCGGAGAGAAGACGGTGAGCGAGTAGCTACATGGTAAGTGAGCACGGCGTGTCGAGAAGAAGCAGACGAAGACGGACCTGTATGCACCTCCTTCTGCGCTGGCCATGTGGACGAGAGGGCAAAGATGCGGGATGTGGGGGAGGAGGAGGATGGGATCGGGGTACCGAGCTGTGGACGCGTAATGGGCCCTCCACTGAGCTGAACGCGCGTCCGTGCCCACGTGGCCGGACGCGTCGCTCGCGTGCGCACCACGCGGCCCGCGACTCCTCCATGATCCATCCCCCCAACTGCGGTCCGCCCGCGCCCGGCGCCTCCTCCTCCGGTATCCGCGACTCCAGACGTAAACACTGATTGAAATTCCACCACTACTACGCTGCGGCTGCGCCATCACACCACCCAAAAACTTTAAGCTACGTCGGATATCCCGGCCAGCCACGCCTGCTGCCTTGCAGCCATCCTGATGCACGGTCGACAATGTACGTACTCTGTTCCGAAACCCTCTCAAAGCGACGATCATCAACAGAGGTGTGAAGCACGTCGGAAGCTGCCCTAGTCCGTGTTGTTGCACTCGCACTGTCTGAGCTGAATGGAAAGGACAATCGCATTTGTCTTCCTCGGCCGAGCAGGCCATCCGCTTCCCGTCGACAGGTACACAGCAGTTCAACATTACACACGCGCACGACAATAATACACGACATTCTTTGCTTCCGTCCGCCCATCCGACGCCTAGGCTCACTCGATCTTGAGGGGAGTGGTCCGCAAGTACGGCTGCAAGCGAAAACAAGTCAGCACCGCTTCGACCCATCCTTTCCCGCGGCACCGTCTCCGGCGGGCATGCGTGTTGTGCTCACCTTGTGAATCTTGAACTCGGGGAAGAGCGTCTTGGCCTCCTCGTTCGATACCGTCGGGTGCACGATCACGTCGTCGCCCTTCTTCCAGTTCACGGGCGTCGTCACGCGGTACTTGTCGCCGATCTGGAGAGCTATTTTCAACGCAGAGGCCGACGTCAGCGCACCGCCCGCGAACCACACAACCGTCGGCGAGCAGGATAGACGCACAATCGACGACCCTGAGGAAGAAGAAAACACCCGCGTCGGCGTCAGCGGAGGGGAAGCACGGCGGTGCAGGCTGGGGAACGCACCGAAGGATCTCGTCAAAGTTGCGCCCGGTCGATGCGGGGTAGGAGAGGGTCAGACGGATGACCTTCTTCGGGTCGATGATGAACACCGTGCGGATCTGCCCACAACGCGGTGCAAGTCAGCGTCCGGCTCTGCATCCGACGGAGCCCCGCCGATTTGTAAACGGCATGGAGGGGAGAGGCGGCACGGCACGTACGGTGAAGGGGAGACCCTTGGCGTCACGGTTGGTGGCGTCCTGCTCGTCGAGCATGTCGTAGACCGTGGAGATCTTGCGGTCGGCATCCGCGATCTGTCGGACGCACTCAGTCATACTCATTACAAACTAGCGGGACGCAGAGACTCACGATGGGGTACTGGACGTCCGTGGAACCATACTCGTTGATGTCCTGGATCCACTTGTTGTGGTCGGCGAGGCCGTTGGCGGAGATGCCGATGAGCTTCACGTTGCGCTTCGCGAAGTCAGGCGCCCTGCCATTCCAAAGTCGCTCGTTAGACCACGCCCTGTCGTAGATACTGCTTGATGTGCTTACCTCCGGGCAACCTCAGCGAGCTCAGTGGTGCACACGGGGGTGAAGTCACCAGGGTGGGAGAAGAGGATCGCCTGTCATGTGCATTAGAACCAGCGTCCCCGCGTAAACTCGCTGCATGTATGCGCACCCACGAGTCGCCGATCCACTCATGGAACTTGATCGAGCCCTTCGTCGTCTCGGCCTCGAAGTCCGGGGCAATATCACCAAGGCGGAGACCCATTGTAGCGGTTTGGATGTGGGAGTGGAGGTGTGGGTGGTGGTAGTATCAGCGAGAAGGCAGGTCGTATCGGATCCGAATTCACAGACAGCTCCCCAGCTTATATACGCTGCGCGAGAGTCGCGAGCTAGGCACACCTTCTCGCTCTCAGCGCGAGCACGCGCGCATGAGAGCATGATTGCATTGCGCCAGAGCCCGCCATGACATGCGCAGGGTGATTATCGCGCCTTCGGTTCGCACGCCTGTCTAGCAGGCCATAATGACGAGTCCCAGTGCGCTCAGCAAGTACTAGTACTTTCGCGGCAGCATCAGGGCGACCGGGATGGCCGGGATGGCAGACGGATATTGGATCTAGCACGCCGCTACGTACCGCAACGCATAATGAAGAGCACTGCCGGAACGAGCGCGACGATCAGCAAAGATGTTGCATACGCGATCACGAGACTAAGACGCGCTCTGTAGCGCCTCAATTTGGGATCGGATGAGCATGACGATGTATGCAGCACTGAGGATAGCTGCACCGACGGAGAGGACGCATATGCGAACTAAATGCTTGCGAGGGCCGCAAGGGGTGGATCCCAATGTCGCCACTGCAGACCTTGGGAATGTCGAACCCGGACCCGGTATGCCGGACGCTCGATTTCCCAGCGGGGACATGCTAAGCCTGAACCCTGCCCGCGACTGCACTAGTTTGTATAGATGCCATCGCGAACAGTCCTCCAGAAGGCCCATCCCCAGAGTATCGATGCGCGCGTCCGAAGCCCGGTATTGCGCCATTCAGTGCAGATGTAGACGTCGATGAATACAATGATGAGCTACAGTACCTACCCCAAATTGGTAGCCTATAAAGATACAAGAGTGGCCGGGCATACTGCACAACCAAACAAATCTCAGTAGTACGCGACGGCGTGCAGGATGCTGTGCGGGTGCTTCTCCTGGTGCGCCTGGAGGATTCCATTGATATCTTCGTCAATGTCTTTCGCGTTTTCAATCTGGACAACAGCGCGTTAGTAGGGCGAACGAACGGAATCTACAACGAAGTCGGACGTACTGCTGTTGCAAGATCGACCATGGCCTTCCCCGCAATATGTGCCTCTTCGTGGTTATCCTTGATTTCAATATTGATGATATGTACTGGCTTATTGAAATCTCCACCCCTCGTGAGTAGATCTAAACAAGTACCAGTGAATACCGAGTGACATCGAGGTTTAACAGAAGCGCACTCACCATCGCAGACCGCGTCGAAACACCGTTCTTCACAAGTGATGACAATGTCGGCCACCGTCTTAGTCTCTTGCCATCGCTCGGGCGCAAGCTTTAGCCGCCGATTCCTATCAAGCATTTGCAGGAGACCATTGGCGGAATACCTGCGCTCAGAAGTCAGTGATTTGAACCTCTGCAAAGGAATAAATCGTTGCTCACAATCTCGCATCCTGCGACGACAGCTGCTCATAGATGTCGTTGTATGGCGTGCCAAAGGGATATATGTTAGGTTTGTCGATCGCAGGCCCCGGCAGTCGCACCGCTGACCCGGTCCCCGACGAGCACACCCGGAAGCCTGCTTTACTACAAAACACACGCACGTTCGTCAACTTCAACCAGACGCCAAGAGCGTAGAACAGCACTCACGCAAGTACAAAGTGCCCCTCCATCGACCGATTCTACTGTCGCGCATTGGAAGTTGCTCGGGGACAATGTGCCCGGGGGACGCGTCACTCACCTGATTGCTCGCACATACCACGCAGAACAACGGTCGGGGCTTATATCCCGAGCTCTGCTCCTGCTGCTGCTCCTGTGGGGGGTCGTGCGGAAGGGTAGCAGCCGCCTGCGCTTCCTGGGAGAGTTGCTGGTTGGAGATGTCGTGCGTAGGATACTGCGGTGGGGTCGCGGTAGGGTAGGCAGGATACGCGTTCTGCGGACCTGGCGGAGGGTATCCCTGCGACGTCGACGCTTGCATCTGCGGCGCTTGGGGTGGAGGGCCCTGATATTGGTAGCCTTGATACGGAGGCCCTTGAGGAGGCGGCCCCGCGGGGGTACCGGTCTGCGAGCGTTGCTGCAGACGAGGGTCTTGACGCGCCAGACGCGGGTCGCGCGCTCTCCTAGGGTCCATAGTACAATTGATGGTCTGCTATCGACAGCTAGTAAACATAGACGCGTCAATACAGCAAAAATAGGGTGGACGACGCGCGGAAGAGGGGTAAAATAGCCTCAGCAGTATCTAGAACATAACAAGTCGTCTTCTTGACCCAGCACACTTTTGTGTATTTTGCGGGTCGAGGATACGATTCCACTCTGAATCATCTCTGGCTTGGTATATGGGAAATTTCACTGACCTAAGATGCAAGAAGAAAGGGACGAGGGCCAGCAAAGAGATGGGTGCAGAGGGAGAGATGCAGGATGTGGCGCGCTGCCGCAGCCTGCTGCTGGATGTCGGCGGCACTTGTTGGTCCAGACGCTCGGTCCGGGTTCTTCCGGGAGGCTCGGATCAGACCCAAACGGCACGCACCACCTTACACGGGCAGGACCCGCTACGATCCCTGGGCTATTCTTTTGCGGAACAGCCTGGGGTTAAGTGAAATTCAACCCAGACGAATTTCTGGCAGAGTGAACCCAGGGCTGTATCGCGCACGTTTAAGCCAGAGCTACGTCGGATTTGAGTCCCAGCGCAAAATGCTCATTGCACGTGATGTATCCGTCCAGATAGCAGCGCTCGCTTCACAGCCAATAGCTTTCACAGCTTCCTCACTCGCAACCGCTCGCACATTCTAGCTCTGGGGACAATAATGTGATATATTGCCAGTTGTCTACACATAAGCTGTTACACAAGTTCCGTAAAGAGGACATGACGGGCCCGGCGACAGCACGGTACTTGCAGTGGCCTGGGATGGGCGGCGGACGTCCATAACAAGCACTTGGCGCGCCGCGCGTGCGACTTCTCCCGCATGGTCGAATAGATGTCGAGAGCATATCGAGAGAAAGTCCAGAGAGACCAGGTTAAGCGAGCCCCGTACTCTGGAACCCCAGCAAGCATAGTAGGACCGTGTTCAGAACAAAATAACAGTAGAAGAGCGAACGTCCAACGCCACAGTAAGACTTCTCAGCGATGCAGAGACACCCAGTTCAGTATCCCAAGGTGAAGCCTCGCAGAGCCTGAGTCATCCAGAGCACCAGCGAAAGACAGATAACCCAGGTTCAGTGCAAGAGAAGTACAGGAGCTCTGGAGCGGTGCTCCACAGATTCGGCGAGCCAGCGAGAGCGACAGGTGCAGAGGGATGTTGGACGATGGTGGGGGGAAAGGAGAAGAAAGGCGGAGTCACGTCCTTCGACCGCTGGAGCTTTTGCTGGAAGTCCGCCCATCGATATCGATAGTGGCGCGTTACGCTCCCGGAACAGGACGGACCAGCGAGCGGGACGCAGATAACGACGACGGCCGCCGCATTTGGGTGGGCAGCTAAGAGGCGCCCAGCGCGTGAGTTAAGCTAGGGTTATATCGTTGGCGAATTAAGCGGAGCACACTCCGACAACGGGGTCTCCGTTCAAAATCGTGCGAGACAGCCTCGGGTTCGAGAAAGTGAGGTTCTGGTTTGTTTAAACATTCTAACCTCAGCATAACTCATATCGTTTAAGTCTCAGTGCACAGGAGCTGCTGGCCGTGTA
>MNAD01001187.1:0-75209 GCA_001895945.1 Trametes pubescens | reverse complement strand
TTAGGTTGAACGTAATCCCATTTGCCGCAATGGTCCCAAAGTGGGCATGTCATACAGCTAATCTGGGCACGTAGGTGACGCTCGCTTCCTGGAGTTAAGTCTCCAGGTCACTCGCCAGGCTCTTACCCTCCAATCACCCCCCCGCGAGGAAATGCCTTTACGCACTGCGTGTGGGACTCGCGGTAGTAGCTAGCCACTACCTAATACCCACCAAAACCCCGCCATTCACAACCCAATCCGTCGGTAGTGCCGCTACATCGTTTACGATAGGCAGCCAAATATTCTGGACTTCTGCCGCTCCAAGGTCCTGTTTGCCCCTTCTCAACGCCGCCGTTCTCCTATCCAAGGTCAGCCTCTTGTTCAAGGTCATATACCATCTCGCACGTATCTCGGCCGACGAGAACTGCTTCCCTTCGTTCTGTATTACGCGCTCGCATCGCAGCTTCCAGATCAGGTACGCAGACTCTGTCCAGAGGATCACCCACAGTTTCTCTTTATGCGTCGCCCTCGAGCCATCAGGTTTTCTAATTCTTGCGCAAGCGGCACCCATCGTGGTTCCCCACGAGGGGGTCTTCCAGCCCATGCCCGCTGCTTCGCACGCACTTCTCAGTGAGCGCCACACTTCTTCACGTCCCCTCGCTCTACACTCGAAGAGTATGTGGTCCATCGATTCAAGCTCGTTGCAGACCTTGCACCTCGCCCTCTCCCTCAACTGGTCCGACATGCTGGGTCTCTGCCAATGCCGACCCAGCATGAAGCTATCGTGTATTGTCCTCCACATGAACTGCCCGCACTCGATCGAGACATGCTTCTTCCTTAGTGACCTCCAGATCTTCTCGTCGGTCACTTCTCTGCCGTATTCCTCGCTGACACTTCGTCGCACTTTTTCTAATTGCATCACCGTGCTCGGTCTCCGGTGCAGCTCCCTTGCTTTCTGTTCACGTATGGCTCGATACGCTAACTTCTGCGTTACTGCCGATAGTTTCGCTCCCATGACACGCAGCCATCCTGGGACCTCGTAGCTAGTAGTTTCATCCGGGTCCTTCATTGCCCCGACCGCTGCCAATCTATCCGCTCCCTCGTTTCTCGCGTGGCCCTGGTGGCCCTTGACCCAGGTGAGCGCCGTCGGCGTGGGTCTCTGCCTGAGCGCTGCCACTACCGCCCTCGCAAGGCTTTTGTTTTTCTGCATTATGTAGCCCGTGTCCTCGTGTTTCTTTCTGAACGTGGTGAGCGTGTTTAGGACTGTCTTCGAGTCCGTCTCCAGTACTAACGCTAGTCTTCGGTCCATCCCTTTCGATGCCAGGAGTGTCGCCATTAGTTCGGCTGTTTGGTTCGATTGCAGCACGGTTTCCGGCAGCTTTGCAGCTATGTTCAGGGCGCTCCCCTCGCTCACGAAGACCCCCGCCCCCGCTCTCGCATCGCGATCTCCATTATTCTCGCAGGACCCGTCAGTCGCCAGCGTCAGCGACTCACAGTCCCTCACCATTCTCCCACCCAGATAGGCCGTCATCGAGTTCTCGCCCTCCGTGAAGATTCGTAGTGTTTCGCTCAGCCTGCCATGGACGGTCACACGTCTATCAAAGGTGACAGCCGCTCCCTCCTTCTCGTTGGCCCACGCCTGGTCCTCGTCCTCATGGTCTTCTGGTTGTTCCTTTCTAGGGTCCCACTTCGGCGGCAGGAGGTCAAGTATCCGCTTCGCTCGCTCGCAGCACCGGTGCGGGTTGGCGCATCGGTTCCTTGTAATCTGGAGCTCACAGTCTACGCAGGTGCAGGCCGACGCAGGTCTGTGGTTCCGGTTGAGGAGGGTGTTTGCCAGTGCCTCGAAGTCTCCTACTACTCGGAGGCCGTGGTTCTTCTTTAGGCACCTCATCACTGCAGACTTCACGGTGAGTCGACTCATCTCTTTCGCCTCCACGTGGGCATGATCCCACATCGGCATCGCTCGCAGGATCGATCTGCTGAACGCGATTCCCTCCTGCCTTAACCCAAACTTCCTCGCACATTTCAGGAGCGCACGAAGTTCATCCGGTAGGCCCTTCATTTTAGGTGACCAGCGCTGTAGGAACGTGTTTATCCTCAGGTCCTCCTCTTTTAGGGCAACATTTCTTGGCACATTGAGCGCGAACAGGTCGTCCGCCACCAGTGCCCACGTCGGTCTATCTTCCCCTAGGTTGAGGTACGCTTTCAGCCACATGACGTCTATAGCATCGTTTCGCGCTTCCAGGTCTAGCAGGTTCAGTCCCCCTTCTTCCAGAGCCAGGTATAGGTGTTCAGTTGCAATTGGTACATGTTGTTTATCATCCCAGACGTAGTTTCTCATCATTTTGGTGAAGCGTTTTACTACCGCATCTGGCATGCGTTGGACGTCCGTCAGGAATTGCGTCATACCTCCGAGCATCATTTGTATGGTATGCTTCTTCCCCGGCAGTTTCGAGTGACCAAACTTCCACCGTTCCAAAACCGTTCTGACCTTTTCCAGCTTCGTAGACCATACTCCGCATTGGTCAACGTTGTTGCCCATGAACGCGCCAAGGATCCTTACTGCCTCGCCATCACCCGCGACGTGCACTCCCTCGGGATAGTTCTCCCACTTCCCAGTCCTCTGGTATGTTCCCGCCATCTCCGAACGGTACGCCTTTGTCCCGATCGGGATTATTTCCGTTTTACTCATGTTAAACTTCGCTTTCGCAGCAGAGCACCAGATATCCAGAACATTCTGCAGCTCTCGGAAGTCGTCGGTCGCCGCCAGGTATACGGTCGTATCGTCCGCGAACAGCGTCGCTTTCAACGCCGTCGCACACTTAGGTACATTTATCCCCTGGATCGGCGCGCCTCTGATCATTGCTGAAAGCGGTTCTATCGCCAGGTCAAATAATAAGCACGACAGCGGGTCGCCTTGCCGGACCCCACGGTAGATTTTGTATGTGCTGCTCGTTACGCCATTGATTACTACTGACGTGACCGCGTTTTCATACATCGACCGTACGATGCCAATGAATCCTTCGGGGATGCCGAAGCGTTCAAGCACTTGCCACAAGTAGTCGTGCGCAATCTTGTCGTACGCTTTTTCCTGGTCTAGCGCAACTATGGCCCCATTAACCTCCTTTGCTTCCGCCCAGGATATCATCATTTTCGCTAGTTGGGTGTGGTTGCGGAGCCTTCGCCCAGGGACAAAACCTGCTTGCGCAGGGTGCACTATGTCCGGTGCCACCGACGCCAGTCTTATTGCCAGCACTTTACTCAAAAGTTTGTAGTCTGTGTTGAGGAGAGTTATCGGACGATAATTGACAACCCGTGTTCGCTCCCCCTTTTCTTTGTAGATTGGGGACATCCATCCCTCAGCAAAACTCGTCGCCTGGCACACTCCGCACTCTTGGACATCCCGAAACGCTTCAGTCAGCAGCTCCACAATGTTAAGGCGCGTTCGTCCCTCGTGTCTGCTATCCTCCACGAACCGCGCGTGCATTGTTTTCCAGACTTCGTACTGGATCCCATCAAGGCCCGGGGCCGTCCCCGATTTCGCAAATCGGAGCGCAAGCTCACAGTCTTCCCATTTTATCTTCGCGTTCAAGTCCGCTGCTTGCTCCCCCGTGACTTTCATCCCGACCGCTTCAAGTGAGTGTTTTATATCCCGTTCCCTTTGTTCACCAGTCGGGCCTCCCTCCACATCTCTCTGTATACCATCGTAGTGGCACTTGGCCATTTCTGCCATCTTCTTGGGGTCAGACTCGTACTCTCGTTCGCCTTGCGGCGTTCGTCGATCTTCTTTCTCGAAAGCAATAATGAACTCTCTCGGTGCCTGCTCCCTGTGGAGTCTCGTCCAGTACTTGGTCGGACGGTCGCCCTCCACACGGTGCTTCGCTCGTGCTTTCTCCTGTTGCTGCTTATGCCGTTTCTCCTTTAGCGAACGTAACTGAGTGGTAAGTATCATTGCTTCTTCCGTGCGAGCTCCCTCCGGCATGTCTTTGTCCGCTTTGACTTCCCCCAGCCTGTCCTCAAGTTCCTTTATTTCCCTCAGGAGTTTTGGGACCGTTTCCTTTTCGCGTTTCCTCGCCATTTCTAGCCAGTCCCTTTTCAGTGAGTAAAGGATTGTTTGTGGGTTCGTCTGCTCCGATCGGCCAGTTTGCTTGACCCTTTCCAGTTTCTCCGCCGCCGCAAGCCCGCGTGCCTTCATCTTGGCTGACAGTTTCCTATCTTTTAGGAGATGCAGCGGGAAGACCGGGCGCCCCTTCCCGATTACAGGCGCGTTCGGGGTGGTTAGTACTACAGAGACCAGGTTATGGTCCGTTCGTACTCCTACCGGGTCGACCGACCATTCTCTGGCCCACGGCATTAACCCGCTCGTAACGTAGATCCTGTCAAGCCTCGACATCGTTCTCGCCTCCCCTGTGCCTCTCTGGAAGGTGAAATCGCGCCTCTCCGGGTAGGTCACCCGCCAGCCATCCGTCGCCATCATACCCAGACTCTCTTTAAGTTCATCTAGGTCGCTTACGGAGGCATCAACCGCTGTTTCACTCGCCGGAGCTCTATCTATTGGGTCTTCAACATTGTTGAAGTCTCCCGCCATTAGGTCCGGTTTCGGGGTTCTCGGGTGAAGGACATAGTACGTTTTCAGCTTTTGGAAGAAGTCTCGCCTCTCCGCTGTCCCCTCTGATGTCGGTGCATACACACATAGGAGCTGCCTTGTGTCACCACCCCTCCATGGGAGCTCCACTTGGATCGCTCGTCCCGGGATCACCTCAGTCATTTTCGCGCCGACAGCATTTATTATCTTCTTGTTCAATACGACCGCTACACCCTCTTTCTGCGTCGGGGCCTCCGGGTGCTGGGAGTGGTAGATTCTAATCCTATTGGCAAACATTCTATGCAAGTCGGCCTTCCTCTGTTCGGTCAAGTGTGTTTCTTGTAGAAGGAGGACTCCAATCCTCATGGTGGACATCATTCTATATACTTTACCCCATTTATTATTTGGGTGGTCGCTAACCAACGTTCCAAAGCCATTTATGTTTAACGACGCAATTTTAATGGCCGTCTTCTCTGCAAGACGTTCTGCTCGCTTCTTGCGAGGTCTGTCGCCAGCCCGTGCTCGTTGTTCGTTACTTGCTCGCGCGGGGTCCGCATGTTGCCCATCCCCGCTGGGCCCTCCCTCTCTCTCGTTCCGCTCCAGAGGGGAAGATCCAGCGGTGCTGCCTCCGTTTCCAACAGAGCTATCCTCGGATCTCAGATTGGCAGTGGGGCTCTCCGACCCTCCAGCTCCGTCGAAGCGCCAATAGCCAGTTGCCTGTAGTTCTCGACCGTTTTGTGTGTGTCTGGTTGGTGTATTGGTAGTCGCAGTATGTCCTGCACGGTTGCGACTGGGTCCGCGCAGTAAGGGGCGCTTCCCCGCCCCACAGGTGACTATGCACGACGCAGTGTATTCCCTAGTCTAGCTCTAGGTAGTACCCTACTGGCTTCAGCCTCTCGGCACGGCACGTCAAGACCTCAATAGGTCGCCGTTGTTCATATCCAGCACCCCTCGCTTTCCTGCACCTTTCGGCCAGTATATTTGGGCAAGGGGTGGACCCCACTCGCTCTCCTTGCACCGCGCTAGTACGCCTACGGAAGAGCTCATGGCCTGTTGGGGGCGCGGCGGTCAGATCGCGCCTCCATTGTCAATCCAAGTCAGTTCTCGATAGGCAGCTTATGCGTAGATACATGTCTAGTTCGAAATCGGTATGTCTGTCGTTCAGGGGGGGTCCTTATTGGCGCGCTGGTGCTCTACAGACGCGTGCCCGAGGCGAAACCACTGGCCGGGGCCTTGCGCTTGCCCTCGTCGCGGCCTCGGGTCGTGCCCGTGCACGTGCTCGGGCCCGGGAAGTTACCGTAGTCGTCGTCACTGTCGTGACCGCCCGCCAACCTGCCAGGGGTCCTCTTCCTGAAGACGCCCTTCCATCCGTCGAGGTGCGGGAACTCGCACTGGTCGGTTTGGTGGTCAGCGCCGTGGCAGATCTCGCATCGCGTGAGGCGGCGCGACACCGCGACCCTCCCCGGGAGGTTCGGGAACGTGTGGACGGCGAGTCCGTCCCTCCACTCCTTCCACAGCTGCGGGGAGCGCGTCGGAGCGTCCATGTATACATACGCCGCCATAGACGTCTTTGCTTTGGTGACGACCTCGCGGACCGTGACCTCGACCGTCTCGATGACGTCGAGCGCGGCCCTGGTCTTGTCGTCGTAGTTGCGGTAGTCCTGGTTCGCCGCAACCAGCTTCTTAATGGACGTGAAGGTGGGGTTCTTCCGGAACTCCTCGATGATCGTCTGCCTGATTGCCTCCTCGTCCCACTGCGTGAGACCTGCGAGCGGGGCCAGGAACAGCGGCGGGGCCTCTCGGTCCTCGTAGACGATGAAGGTGATGTCGTCCAGCGAGAAGACTCTGTAGAGCACCAGGAAGTACACCACGCGCGGCGGGAGGTTCGAGAGCAGCCACGCGGTCGGGGCCTCCCACTTCTGCACTCCGGCTGGCGTTCTCGGGGGCGGGTCAATGACGACGCGGGGGAGGCCCGAGATGACCTTAATGACCCGTTCCAGGGCGTCGTGCGTCTTGCACGCCTTCGCGTCCCCGATATGGTCTTGACAGAGCACGTCCGCGATGGCGCGCGTGTTCGCTGGCTTGCTTCTCCAGCGTGCAAGCGTCGCGGGCTTGATATGCCGCAGCCGGTCTTCGATATCGCGTGGGTGGACCATCGGGAATCCGTCCAGGGGGACAGGCATGAGCCCGAGGCTCTCGATCTCCCTGTGTCGCTCTTCCCAGATTGGGACAGACTCGTCCGCGAGCCCAGTCTCTTCCTGGGGCTGCGTGCTGAGGGCGTCGGCGTCGCCGTTCCATACGCCCGCGCCCATCCCTCCTCTGCCTCCATCCAAGAGCGGCTGAGGTGCGGCGTTCATCCCATATGCGCCCGGGTCGACGTCCATCGGGGCCTGCGCAGACGGCCCCGCCGGCGCGTTGCCCCGCTGCTGCGTGCTCATCGTGAAGGTGAAGGGGCGGAGGTCCTGGGCGGTGTGCTGCGCGCGCGAGTCCTTGACGGCGGGTGCTGCCGTCGCCGACGACGTGAGCCGGGTTCCCAGCCGCGAGTTCTGCAGCGACCTGAGGACCGAGAACTTCTGATGCCACGGGTTGCTACTAGGGGCGGGCCGCGACGAGGAGGTGATTGGGGAGGGAGGGTACGACGCGCCTCCGGTAGTGGCCGGGGCGGCGCTACTGGTGCTCCATAGCGAGGCTTCGAGGCCCGACGGGTGGTGCTTGCTCGGCTTGGGCGCATAGACCTGGGTTGTTGGGAAGGCTTGGGTCTCCGCGGCTGGCCCCCGCACCTCAGCTGGGGGCAGGAGAGGCGCCGCGAACTGCGGGAGAGGGACACGGGGTTGACGCGGCGCCGCCGCGCGGGCCATGGAGCGCGCGAGGCGGGAAGGGGCCGGACGCACCATCGCTGGGGCCGTCTGCACGCTCCCCGATGGCCGGCTACTCGTCCCGGGGGTTTCAGCGGCTGACACGACTCGGAGAGGGGGTGGAGGCAGCGTTTGAGTCGCCTGGTAGGTCCGGGGGGTGGACTGCTGCGGGTATTGGAAGTTCATGAGCGCCGCCATGCCCTCCTCACCCAAGAGCTGGGCCACCAGCGGATTCATTGCTAGTGGCTGGTTGGGGAGGGTCCCAATGACAGCCTCGAGCGACTGTCGGTATTGCTGGGCGGCGTTCCGGAGTAGGATCTCAAGGACTAGGTCCTTCTCCGTCTTCGGGTGGGGTTGGGGTGGGTACGGCGGCGGGCAGTCAGTCATCCCTCCGGTCTCCTGGGCCAACGACTGGGTGCCATCACGAGAGGCGTCTCCGCGTGCGGCCCGCTGGCCTACTGTTGCCAGGCCCAGCAGCGGGGCCACCGCGACGCCCTGGGCGGCTTCGGCACACTCGTGGGCGCGCTGGCCAGCGGTTTCTTCGTTCGTAGGGGAGTCCATCCGCTGCCTCTTCCGGGGGTTGTCGCCCAGGCCCTTCTCACTCGGCGGGGCCTCAGCATGCAACTGGGTGGCTTCGTTCTCACCCTCCTCCTCGCCGTCCTCGCGCTTCGGCGTCGACATTCGCGGCAGCGGACCCTCGACATCGACAATGTCAAGCCGGCCCTTCCCCTTGAGGTCGCCTACATCCGCTGAGTTCTCGCTGTGGACGAACTGGTCGAAGAGCTGGTCATCGTTATTAAACGATGGGAGTTCCTGCATCTGCTCGGACAGGGAGTGGTCCCATCTGACGAGCGAGTCATCGTTCAGCTCTTCGGTTACCCCTGGGAGGTTCAGCATTGCCTCCTATGGTACATTAGTACGCGCACGTTTCTGTTCGCAGCTAGTGTCCTACCTGGAAGTCCAGCTCGCGGGCCATTCTGGTGGCGCGTCCCTCGCACGGGGAGCCTGCATTTATCGCAGCAAGCAGCTGGGGGTGCGGCGTGTGTGGCAGAGTCTTGCCCGCAATTCTCACACCAGTCCTGCGTCTCACAGCAGTCCGCATTGGAAGCTGGGCCTGCGGCGGGATCGGTTGCGGCGACGGCGTGCGCGGAGGGGAGTCCATTGCAGCTAGAGCGGGATGTGGTTGGGGGTCTGGTGGGCAGGATGAGCGGGGGAGGGGGCGAGCAGCGGCGCCTTGCTGTTTGCCTCTCTCTTAAGGTCGGCCACTGGCATCGCCTCGGCCGGACAACGTGTTCGCCTACTCGTCGTTTGTCTTCCTTGTGTTTGTCGCTAGTTATTGTTCAGCTATTCTTGGCCGCGTTCTCACTGAGTTCCTCCCGGGCGGGCAGGAGAGGGAGACGTCGGTACGCCCATCTTAGGTCACCGCCTCCTAGTTTGGTTATTTGCACATGTCGGCCACTGCTTTGTCATCCCGCCGTCAAATGCCGAATTCATCGGTTGTGTCTCACGGGTTAGTTTAGGGCAGGCGTGGACATCTTTCGTCAGCTCGACTGCTACCGCCATTACATTCGCTGTCACCCTATTCCGTATCACCGGCGCTGGAAGCCTCGTCCTCGCCTTCACCATCCGGTTCCTCCACGCACTCACGGCGCGACCCGTTTCCCACTCTCTTGGCGCTTCGACCGGCCGTACCCACTCTCCTTTCGACCGGCCCGGCGCCGGGGGCGGGCCGCTCGCTGGTCGTCGTGTTCAGCTGGTTTGCCGGGTTATCCCAGAAGATTGTCGCGTCAAGCTCGAGTGGGATCTGCCTTTCCATCGTTGTGGGGCGAGTGACCGCTCGCAGGAGTCGCCGCCCGAGGGACAGGCTCACCGTTCGGCCTTGGATGTGCTGGATCGCGACATAGGCGTATGTCACGTCGGCGCGGGGGTTATCGTTCCTCACCACGAACTCGGTGATGGTTGCATCGACTGCTCTGACCCGCTCGACCTTGCCCTCCACTCCCGTCTCCCTGGTGGTGTAGTACTTCGGCTTGTACTGTTCATCGGTGGGGAAGAGGTCGGCGCATGAGACGAGGGCTAAAATTTTGACATTCTGGCCCATTTGGAGGGGGATGTGGGGGATGACTGGGACGTCGAAGAACGCGATGGTTGCCGCAGGGCGGCGAGGGTCTTCGGCGGAGACACGGGATCGTTCTCGGGCTGGGATGATGTTGGACATGGTTGGGTGTCAGGTCTCCTGCTAGGCATGGGGATTTTATAGTAGCTGGGGCGTCTCGCCCTGGCGCGCTTGTGGCTAGCGCGTTTATCACACTTGTTCTTCACAGACGTGAGCAAAGCGGGCTTCTGTGGGCTAGGATATACCTGGTATTCAGGCCACTCCGAGCGCTCCATACCTCGTTCTTTCAAGCTTCGCTCTCGGCTCGTTCACGGTCCTGCCGTACACAGGTCGCACCGGTGTGCTCGATGTTGGGCTCCACACGGTGTTGTGTTCCTCGGGCACCAGTGCTCCTTTGCAGGTCGGCCAGCTGCATCATCTGTGCCCGTTTGCGATGTTCCTTGAGTGATTCAGATGTCTCTGCTGTGCGTTCGCTTTCCCGACTTACTTGTTGCGGCGGCTTCCAGCGGCCAGGCTTCGGCTACGCCCAGGGGGGGGACAGAGCCCTGCCTCCTTCCACCACCAGGGGTGAGGTGGTGCTGCAGCGAGGAGCGGACTGCGAGTTTTGGGTCTTCTTGTTCAACCCCGACATATGATCTTGCTTTTCGAGTCAGTTACCATATCGGGCATTGCCCTTTCTAATCTTATCTGTCGCGTTAGCGCCCAGCTTGCCACGTCGACGCGCCTCCCTCTTCTCCGGTCGGTCTCGTCCTCTCTGCCTCACATCCGCTAGGTCGCTCGCTGGGTCTTAAGACTTTCAGCGTACCCTTTCTGGGTAGTATAGTTGATGTTTCTACCACCTAGTGTGTGCTCAGGCATTCACAGGCGGTAGGGGGGGTGGAAATCTCTCTCATTCCACCGTGGGAAACCGACCGTGATGGTGGTTGGTGGAAGAGGAGCCCCTATCTGTGAATGTTTCCCGTGTGAGATCACGACGGAGTGGAGCTCGCGTATTCGTGGGAAACATCGCTGCTTTGGGACAAGTATTGATCCCTTCGAGCCTCGCCGCTCGCGGGACACTGAGAATCCCAGTCTCCAACCTCATCGTCGCATGCCTCATCTCCATCGTTCTCTGCTTCGCTCGTAGCGACAATGGCCGCAATACCACCACCGCGCATGAGTCCGCGCTGGGACAGCAGGAACGAGGGCTTCGTCTCCCCGGCGCGCCTGCAGCAGTGGAAAGAGGAGAACGAACGGACACACTCGTTCTCTGATCCTCCGTCGCAATCTCCACAACCTCCGCAACCTCCACAAGAACCCCTGGCGGCGTCCCCGGCTCGTCCAACTCCGGAACGTCGCATGACCGATACGTCGAACGGTAGTTCTCCCAGCAGACCTCAACACCGCTCCAAGCCCTCTTTCACCGCATTCTTTTCCCGCAAGTCCTCGCAACAAGACGAGACTCCGCCGCTTTCTCCTCCTCTTGCGCGACCTAGCCTGCAAGCCTCGGGCCCCCAGATGGGTGCTCAGCAGGTGCAGCCGTCTCCAGCCTTTCCGAAGCGCGCCCCTTCAAACGACGACTCGAGCGTCCCGACCTCGCCCCGCGTGCTGCAGAAAGACCCTCCGCTCTCACGTTCGCAGACAAATCCTGCCCCCGCGCCCTCGGCAATACCTCCCCTACACCCAGAGATCCGCTCAGTGGTGCAACTCACCCTCGCCCATGCACACAAGGTCTACTTCTCCGGTCCGCTAGTACGACGGATCGAGCGGCAGCCCGACGGTCAGAAGCCCACCAAGGATGACGGCTGGAAAGAAGTCTGGGCGCAGCTTGGAGGCACGACGCTTAGCGTGTGGGACATGGAGGAAATACGGGAGGCGAGCAAGCAGGGTAAACAGGTGCCGCCTGCGTATATCAATGTGACAGATGCTGTAAGTACCGTACGCTGGATCCCGAATTTTGACATCCTGATGTGCGTTTGCCGCCCTTGCGAAGTTCGTGCACGTCTTGGGTTCGATCGCGCTCCCGACTTCTCCGGGAGCGCCGCAGCGACGATATACGAACGTGCTCACTCTCAACACCGCCGGTTCAAACTTGTATCTGTTCTCATGTCCCTCTGCTGAAGCTTTGATGCAATGGACCGCTGCTCTGCGTCTGTCGGCATGGGAAAAGTCGCGCCTGGAGGAGATTTACACGGCTCATTTAATCCGTATATCCATGAACGATGGTGCGTTCAGTCCGACCATGCGTTCTGAGCTACAGTCAACTGACTAGGATGATCGTATGTACAGGGAGGAGCGCGCCTACGTCTCTCGTGGCTGGACGGCTCGAGGGATGGGTCCGTATCCGAATCGCCGGGCAGACGGACTGGAAACGGCTTTGGATGGTAGTGTCGGCTGGTAACCAGCTTGGACGCTCCGATCAAGGCTCAATCACCTCCGCTGGCCACGACCGTTCTGAGTCTCCCACAGCGCCGCGGAAGAAACGCATGTCGCACTTATTCTCTCGCGACAAGAGTCCGACAAGGTCACACCTCCCCGCCCGGCCTATGATTCAATTGTTCCCATCCCCCAAGCCCAAGGACAAGAAGAAATCGTTGCTCACGATGCGCTCGGTCTCTCAGGCGTTCGCCGTGTACCCCGAGCGGCCCGAGTTGATTAGTAGGAGCACCCTCATGAAGCTCGAAGGTCAGCTCGGCGACGAGGAGATGGCGGGCGTGCTGAAGATGCGCGAAGCATGGCTCCTGGTAATGCCCGAGCTCGAGGGCCAGAACATGCGCGCCGCGGAGATGCTTCGATGGATCATGGGTAATTATTGTAAATTTTCAGTCATTCGTCCGAGTGCTCACGCATACTTCCAGCCATCCATGACGCGTTCGAACTGTACGGCCGTCCGCGCATGTACAGTTGGGACCCTCGTGACTCAACTTCTATGATGTTTGCGTACCCTATCGGACCTAACCGAGATGTATGCTTTTCGCCTCTCGAGTATGTTGACAAATGACACTACTGACTTCTTCGTATATAGCTCTTGTTCTTGGATCGCGAGTTCGCGGAGACTCTGGATCCTCGCGATGATCGTACATCCGCTATTCGCTCCCAGTTGCAACGCATCCTACTAGACCGCATGAATGGCGTCGGTCCTGACGGTCCTGGAAGTGCTTCTCCCCGTGCTGGGCCCCCTACGCTCCCTCCTGTTCCTCATGTCGCTGCCGACGAACCTCAACAGTCGGCGTCCTCTCCTAGCACGTCTATGGCTGGCGGCTCTATGCAACTGCCTCCGTTCAGTTTCGACTCTTCGCCGATGCAGTCAGAACAGTCCGGGCCTCCAACGGTTGACAAGCGTCCCCTTACGCCGATCACAGAGAGGAGTATACCGTTCGAGGCCATCAGCCGGTCCATCTCTGGAGACAGGTCCCCGGACAACAAGATACCTACAAGCACATCCCCGCCACAAGCTACTATACCTGAAGAGCCGCCATCAATCCTGGACCAACCCTTCGTTACTAGCCCTACTGCTACAAGCCCGCCGCCAGACTATGGGAGACGCAGTGTCGAATCGCATGTATCCGGCTCGCGTCCCGACTCCAAGCTCAGCCATCGTATGGTCCCCATCGCGAACGTGCCCTCGCGGTCTTCCAGCGATCACCCTACTTCTCCTCCCCTACCGGAGAAGCACACATCACCAGAGCCCCAGCAGAATATGCCTCCGCGGTTCCAGTCCCCTCGTGCTCTATCCCCTGCTCGTGCTACCTCTCCTCTCCGTGCCGCCTCCCCTCCAAAGCCCCAGCCTCAAACTACGCAGGATCAGCCTGCTCCCCCGGATACCTCCAACTCCGTCAGAATCGTTCCTCCGAGGTCGATGTCCCAGGCCTCAATACCCACCTCTCTGTACACGATCGCTACGCCCACCTCCCGGGCTGGCCATGGCATGCCGGAAGTGTCTAGGGACAAGCCCGCACCACCCCTCCCGCCATTCGCTCCTCAGAAGTCCCCTGAGGTATCTCAGAAGAAGGATGACGAGGCGGATGACATCCTGGGCGATGCGGGTGCGGCGCTGTTCTACATGCAACATATGCAGCAGCAAGAAGGTGCAGTGCCCGTTCGCAAGCGCGGCCCGCCGCCCAAAGCACCGCCGTCTGACGAGGATGAGGACGAAACCGCTTCTGAGTCTGAATCCGAGGTAGACACGCCCCCCTCCCGTACGGCGATTTCCCCCTTGCGAGTTCAGCACGCCAGTCCTTCACCGCAAGATGTCCAGCAGCCTCCTGCGGTGCCCGCCAAATCGCGCAGGCAGTCTACCGATCAGCGTGCCTTCGCGCCTACGGAGGAAGCGCCCGCCGCGTCCAGGCCAAGCTCGAGTACATTACGTAACCGGCCTTCTGGCGCACGTGCGGCCCCGTCGTCGACACGAATGTCAGCCTACCTGCAAAACTCTTTCTCTCCAGACCACACTGCGAGCGAAAACGCGACGGACACGACAACGACGACCGCGACCAACACTGACAAGGAAGAAGACCGCCCCACTACCACGATGGCTGCTGTTGTTCACGACTCGGGCTCTGCTCACGACCACGGCTACGACGACGCGGCCGACGCGCTAGCAGCGCTGTCCTTCCTCGAGCGCGAAGAACACTCCCAACCCCCTGCAGCACCCCAGTCGCCATCCCAGACACAGCCGTACTCGTCGCCGTCGTCGCCCCCACTCCCGGAGTTCACGACCACTCCAGCAAGCCCGTCCCAGACGCGTGCCAACCCGGCAGAACCCCGATCGTCGTTTGCTCCCACGAAGCTCGCCGCACAACGTAAGGCCAAGTCACAGGCCCAGCAGGCCGCGCAACAGGCCGCCGCGCACAGACCTGGGAAGGCGAACGGCAAGAAGGGCAGGCCAACGGCGGACAGTTCGGCGTGGGGCGAGAGCAGTGAGGAGGAAGAGGAGGAGGAAGAAGAGGAAGAGGATGACGTGGATTCCGACGATGAACCTGCTCTGCAGAGGGCCAGCGTGAGTGATCAAGCTTCTGCCCTTGGGCATGGCGCACCTCCCAGCGCCGGCGCCCGCTCCCCCTATGCACAGACAAGCGCAGGCTCCCCCGCCCGCTCGCAAGTCGATGTCAACAATGGCGCGTACCCTGGGTCGCGCCAGACGCGTAACCTTCCTCAAGTTCCCGGCCAACGACCAGGTTCGTCCCATCCCTGTCACTCTAGCGTGTCTCTACTCGTTGGCTCACTAATCACCCGTATAGACCAAGATGACTACCTGGGAGCACAACCTCAGCCCCGACGCTTCGTGTCTGACAGCTTCACGGACGGCGGCCGTCGCAGTATGTATCCGGAGGGTATGAGCAGGCAAGCCTCCCCTTCTTTGGCTGCCTCCTCGATGCGTCCCGCGTCCCAGTATCCGCAACAAGGGTCCGCGCCTCAGCAACAGACGCCGTCACGTCCGATCTGGAGCCAAGTCCTGGACCCCGATCATCCCCAGCTCAACAACGGTCGGGATACCTTCATTCAGATGGAGGCTCCTGCAGCTGCGATGACCAAGGCCTTCACGCCACATGGTCTCCTCTCCGCTGGGCTACAAGACAAGCACGATCGGTCCGCGAAAAGGCAGGAGGAACTCGCGAGGGAAACCGGCGCGTCTCTCATCAACGTCCCGAACAAGCCACCCCCTCCCCAGACTGGTCTGCTCGGTGCTGTGACTGCCCACGAGCGAGAACGCAAGCGCGAGGGAGGCATCGGTGCCGCCCTTACGGAGCGTGAACGCGAGAAGCGGATGGTCGAGGAGCGACAGCGCAAGATCGACGACCTCCAGCGTCAGCAGCTCGACCAGATGCAGCAGGGCGGCTCGATGTACGGCGGCATGGGCATGAACCCGATGGGCTTCAACCCCATGATGGCGAACCCGATGATGATGGGCATGAACCCCATGATGACCGGCGGCTGGGGCGGCTACCCTGGCATGATGCCTGGATTCGCGAACCCACAGCAGCTCTTCGCCGCCCAGCAGGCCGCCGCGCAGGCGTACCAGCAGGCGATGGTCGCGTTTTCCACCGCTGGCTCCCAGATCGGCGGCGACGGCGGGTCCCCGGGTGCCCTCAACCCGATGATGACGGGGGGCTCGATGGGCATGGGAGGCATGGGTGGCTACGACCCGCGCATGTCGATGATGGGCATGCCCATGATGGGCACGGGCATGAGTCAGATGGGCATGGGCGGTATGGCTGGTATGAACCCCGGCATGGGCGGCGGTATGACCCCTGGCATGGGCGGCATGAACCCGAACATGGGAATGGGGATGAACCCGATGATGGGTGGCGGGATGGGCATGCAGATGACGGGTGGTTCGAACTTCGACGCGCGCTTCTCGCCTGGGGCCGAAGGACCAGGTGCCCCCCGCCCACCATTCGAGCCCACCTCCTCCGGCCTGCGCCCAACCTCTTCGCACCCCAGCTCCCCCGGTCCCTCCCCCGCTGGCTCGCGTCCCACCGACTCTGGCGAGAACTCGCAGAACCCCTCCGGCCCTCCATCGACTACTCAGTGATCTAGAAGGCGTCTTTCAGTGGCCGATGTCGCTCGCTTCTCTCCGCGGACTGCTTTTTCTAATACCCTCATTTTTGTGCATTTGAGACCTACTCTGTGATATCTCGTACCCCCCCTCGCTCTCTACTCGGACTGCACCTCTCTCTCAGCACCTTACGCACATGCATCTTTCTGATATCGTACGGCATCTTTTAGCACGGAATCTTGCTTTTTGTTTGACATATCGTAATGGACTCTGAACAGCACGAATGGAATACCGAGCATCATACACTGACATCTCTCCTTGGACGTGAGCAATAAACCAATATACGACCTTCAGTCAGCGTGTCGCGGGTACAAAGTTGGGCGAGAAGATGCGGTAATGAATGTGAGTGTGTTGGCACTTCATGGGTAGAATTCTATGTGCAACCCACGAGGTCCCCTGGATATGCCATCTGCAAGTCATTCTCGCGGACCGTACATGCACTTGATGAACTCACGTATGGGCTCACAAGGTGTATCATGTGTGTATCGGGCGTCCATGGTAGATAGCCCACGGACGGATGTGCCAGTCGTCTTCTTTTAAGCGGCGGTGGCCTCTTCGAGAATCTCGTGTTACAGCAGCCGGGGAAATGGAGAGCAGGACCAGGAGGACGAGAAAGGGCGAGGAAAGAGTGAAGAGGCGCATTGCTGATGATCCCAGACTGTAACAAGTTCAGTATAGCGACATGAGGGGCAACGAAGGGCGACGCCTTGAAGGACATACCAAGAAGTGGTCGCTCTATTTAAACAAAGTAAGATATGTCTTCTTCGCGCAAATCGCAGGAGTTGAAGAAGACGAAAGACGGGTGATAATATTGCTATCTCATAGCCCACAGAGAGCGCATATATACTCATCGCTTGCGCTGGACGTTAGCTATGCGCTCACTATGTGTGCCTAGCATTTGCCGACGGTAGTTAGAGCGATACTACGTCTCAAGGCGTGTCGTGCAGCCGGACAGGCAGGACAGCATGCGCGGACAGGTGCGGCCCCACTTGTACTACTTACCTTGCGCTGAATGGGCGTCCCGCTCGACATCATGCCCTGGCTGGTGGTGGACTTAGCTGTCTTGCTAACTGATTGACGTAGGACATTCCGCCATCACTAGAGCGCGTAGTGACGACAACTAATCCGACAAGCACGGTGTTCTCACCAATGCCTGCCAGTGGACCTCAAACGTTTTGCATCAAGTACTGACAAAAGTCTGAGAAAACTTTCAGTGCATTATACACGAGCCCGGAAAGAAAGGGCTCACTAGTAAGCATCATTCACACTCATCCAGGACATGCCGCTGACACAGCGGGCAGTGGGCGCTGCACTAGCAAGCAGCCCTGACACGCGGCGTTGAACGGCGACCAGGTACATTCTAGACTCGTTCTCTCCGGGCATTGATCAGATTGTTCGAGGCTCTTTCAACGGCGCGTCTACGAAGCGGCCGTGGCGGTCCTGGTTCAGGTCGAGAACGGATAAGCTCTCGGAACCTTCGCTGATCTTGTTGCGGGCGTCGCCGGGTAAGTTGTAACACGCGCTGGACCCACAACTATTTCTAGCAGCGAGGCGCGATAAGATTAGATTTACACCCAAGCCACTGCCAGTCACTCAAGCTAAGCTTGTCCAGGACCACCAACAGTACTTTGCACCTAGCCATAAGTCAGGTGTGCAGCCTAGGTCTTCTAACGATATGACTCTCAGGATTGGTTACGGTGGGTCGTCGCATGAGCTCCAACAACAACCCGGCGCCGCTGGTGCTGGGTCATTACCAAGCTGATTTGGATCGACTGATACAGTACGGGAGCACTTTTCCTCGCCCCTCTTGCAATTTGCGGAAGCCGATGGCGGGAAGACGTTCACGCTAGTCGAATGCCCTAGTACGTATCAATCGCATACACACGCCCGGACTCGGTTCTAACGCGCAAACTTAGGCGGCACTGGTCAACTCATTGGCCGCCTCGAGAAGGACGAGATCGACGTTGCCATGTATGCAGTATAGTCATGATGAGAAACCCTGGAAGGACCGTACTGACACCCTCTACTAGTGCACTCACTGACCCTCTCATCTCCGGGATTGCGAAGGGCTCCACTGCATACAAGCTCGTCGGAAGCTATGTCACCACCCCGCTCAACTGGCAGGTACTGTGTCTGCGTGCATCTAACATGCCCAACTCATCTGCGCGTGTGTCGAAAATGCAGGGCCGTGATTACTGGGACGAACTCCCAGTACAAGGACATATCCGATCTCAAGGGCACGACTATCGGCATCTCGAGATACGGCAGGTACGAGTCGCAGATCTGCATTTCTATACTAGGGTGTCTAACTAAACTGAACTTTCTCGTACATGCAGTGGAAGTCAGACCATGGCATACGTCATGGCGCTGCAGCAAGGCTGGCCGACCAGTGATCTGTCTTTCCAGGGTAAGCATATATATGCCAGCGCATGTTCCAGCTCGTTACTCTACTTACCGGTGTTACTCCTGCGGCAGTGAACAACGACATCCGCGGCCTGATCGACTCCGTAAACGACGGGTCCACAAGCGCGTTCATGTGGGAGTGGTTCACGACGAAGCCCTTCGCGGACGCCGGCAAATGTCGCTTTGTGCGTCTCCCCCTCTTCTGTCCGATGATCCTCCCGGTCTTATCTCAGACCATCGCGGCATCTCAATATTCAATGCTAACGCTCACCTATACTCGCGGGAGCAGATCGGCTCGGTGCCTACGCCCTGGCCGTCCTGGCTCATCGCCGCGCACCCGACGCGCGCGCCTGCTGAAGCTCTGCGGCCCTTCCTTGCCACGCTCTCCGAGCACGTCCGCGCTTTCGACGCGGCTGAGCAGCGTGCAGGCCCCGACGTCGCCTTCATCAAGGACAAGTTCGGCTACCCCGAGGCGGACATCCAGGTGCGCTTCCCCTCACTCTCGTGCGCGGTAGGATGGCGCTGACGGTCCGGGGATTGACAGGCATGGCTCAAGACGGTCGGCTACCCGAGCAGCTGCTCCGAGATCCCGCGCGAAGTTATCCTGAACACGCTCGAGTGCGTCTTCCTTCTTGTACCGGTGCCGGGTGTCTGCACCCGGCGTCTGGTGCGGTACTCACTACTGATTCTAATGCTGACTGAATGCGCCCGCGCCCCGCGCAGCGTTCTACAGAAGGCCGGGTTCGTGCAGAGCCCCGAGGGCGGCTTCGACGTAGCGCAGTTCGTCAACACGGACATCGCCAGCCTTATCTAGAGCCAGCGTACGTGGAGAAAACAGGAAAGGGAAAGGGAGTCGCACATTGAGATCGCGTGTACCACTGTACTACAGCTAGCATGACATTTGCAGAGCACACCTGACCGTATCGAAGGAGATGCCATCGAGCGGGTTTACTCTGAATTAGTAGTGCTAGTATGTTTTTGAGTCCGAATGGCTACATAGGGGACTAGGCTGTATGACATCGCGCGGACGGCATGGGTGAGCAGGACCCGCAAAACCCAAAAAAGGGACAAAATATCCGCATTAGCAACAGAGATCCGGCGCGTTGGCTAGGCGGCAGCGTAGAGTAGGCGGATTACGTGCACGTATGTATGTACGCAGGTATCGGTAGTGGACACGCCTTCAGAACGTTAGAAGTGAGATGTAGCAAGGTAGGGATTAGCACGGGGATGCGCAGTATACGAGGAGAGGGCTACACTTTTGTTTAGCGAATGAGTGGGCGATGCGAGATGCAGATGCAGAGGCGGAGGCAGATGAAAGAGAATATAAGAATGGTAAAATGATGGTGAGAGGCGGTCAGTGTGTGGGTGCAGTCTGAGAGGGAACCAGAGCGACGATGATACGGAAAGCGTCTCTAGTGGTGCCAACGAGCTCGAGCCAAATCAAGAATGTCTACTACTGTTCTGTCCTTGGGGGACCCTGAACCTGCGGGGGCCGCGCCCGGTCTTCCGGCTCGGGTGGGTGCACGAGGGTATCTATGTAACCGTCCACGTTGGCGGCGAGCAGCCTAGCGAAAAGGAAGAAGTACGCTCGTCAGCCATCCATCGCGCCATCCACGATACACATACGCCATATGGACTTACTTGAGCCAGATCCGCCCGCTGCCGCTCTTCTCGCGGACGACCTGCCATTGCCCACGCTGGCGGAGTCCAGGGCCATTCGTGTTCCCCGCAAGTGCGTCGAGAAGGCACTGGCGGCCCTCGCGTGTTCCTTCCGCCTCGAGCACCCACTCGCCGTGCCAGCCGCGCCCGAGCGCGAGCCCGGCCTCAGTTGCGCTCCCCGGCCCGACATACGCGATACGTGCGAGCCACATGTACTTGCGCACGCGTGCGACGCCCGTTGGTGAGTGCGGGCTCGGCACGCGCGTCGCGACGTTCGTGAGCTGCATGTCCGGCTCCTTGGAAAAGTGACGGCCATTCGCGGATGGCGGATCCTGCGGGAGCGCGAGGATGAACACCGGGTCGACGAACGCGGGTAGGATATTCGCGAAGTAGAAGGGCGAGGGTAGTGTTAATGGGTTCTCCAACGGGGGCGCGCTGGGTGGGATGTACGGGACGAGGCAGTACCCGTTGAACATGAGCCACTTTTGTCTTTGTTGCCCTCCATCGTTTGAGACAGCGTATGAAAGCGGGCGCGGGCTGTCGGGTGGGGGGAGCGGTGGAACATAGCCGAAGTTGCAGACGATGTCGCCATCGGAAAGATGTTCCCAGAGTCCACCCTTGATCAGCTGCTCCTCGCAGGCCATTATTGCAGGCTCGTCGAGGTCCGTACAGGGTACGAAGACACGGAGGACCGGGGCACGGACGCGGGACGTCGCTAAGAATAGATCGTGCGCAGAAGTTCCCCTTGGCACGGCGAGCGGCGCGCCGACGGATGCTCTGCGCCGTTCCCGAGCGGGTGGACTGCCCTCAGACTCGGTGTTAGTGCGCGAGATCGACGAAGGACTCGATAGCGACGATTCGCTCGAGTAGCTGACAGAAGCGAAGCGCCTATTGGGAAGCTTGAGATCGTGCGCCATAAAGCCGTCTTCATCGGTCGCGTACGGAATGCTGTGCCGATCCTTGCTCACTGATATCGTCCTGCGCCAGCTGCCAGAGTACTGCCTGAGCGCGCGTGGATCTGCTGATGGTGGCGGCAGTGGCACTTTTGACCTGCCAAAGAACGTTGACATCCCACCGCCCTTGTGTCGCGGGATAACCTCCGCTTTCGTGGGCGTCCTTGGTGGACTGAGCGACGACGAACGAGCGGTGGAAAACCCGCTGCGGATCGTGCCAGATCGGCTCAGCACTCGCCGGCCTATGCTTTCCCGCGTGTTGGTGGAGATCGCGTCGTCCACGTCGTTTCCCAGAGTAGACAGAGGTGCGGGAAACACGAGTTCTCGGATGCCGCGCTGCTGCGGGGACCGCAGGCCGGCTCTGAGAGATGACCCAGCCGAGTCGTCGAAATCCTCCGAATCGGAAGGGGATGAGGCGCCACTATGGACAAGGGATTGGAGTAACAGGACGAAGCGGGAGTGTGCGAGAGAGAGGGAAGCGAGCCGCGCGGTGCCTCTTTGCAGCTGTGGGTCTGTGGACGAGCGGGAAAAAGCTCCGAGCACGGCCATAGCGTGCATGGGATACGCGTGCAGGGGGACGTACTGTGACAGCACTGCAAGACGACGCACATTGGTGAGCCGTGAACTCTGGACGAAGAAGAGCGGGACGTACTGAGAAAAACAAGCTGGTGAAAATCGACCGCAATGTCCGACTTCTGCTCTACGTCGCTGAGCTCCCGGGCGAGCCTGTACCCTGGGACGAAGTGGGAGAAGACGACATCTCGGCACTCTTGACTTTGCGCGATGCACTGCCGGAGGTCGCGGGAGGCGCTGGTGAGAGCATGGAATTCTTGCCAGGAGGTATGCCGCAAGAGTTGGGCAAGAACGCCAGGGTGTTTCAAGGCACGCGAGAGCAATCGAGGAGAGCGCGCAGAGGGTCGAGGGACGCGTGTCGGGGAGTCTCTGCGGGATGGATGCACCACATTCTGTCGGAACGCGCGCGGGGGTGCAGGGCCGCGGCTGGAGGAGGGTATAGGGGGGAGAGGCCGATCCGCCGTCCTGACCGAGGCGGACATGGTGGACGGGTCGAAAGAGGGGGAGGGAGTCGAGTCGGGGGGATGGTGGCGGGATGGGATTAGGAGAGGTGCAGGAGAGGGGAGGACTGGGCCATGGAGGTGAAAGGTATAGACGGCGTGAGTATAGTCTTATTAGGTCATGTCGCCGGGCAGGCCTTTACGCGCCGACGTCGGTGGCGGTGCCTCGCCCCTGCAATTATCCCTCGCTTAAGCCTACCTGGCCGCCCCTTCGACTTCGAACGCCGCTTCCTCCATGATAGGCTTTTGCCTCTATCGTACCTGCGATGGTTGCGCTCCCGCTGCGTCCGCGCCGCAAGCGTCCCTGTGTCCCAGGCTGTCCAGGAGCACCTCCGGGCTCGGAGCGCGTCGCGGGACACATATTTAGCAGGCGTCCCGGCTGGCCTCGCCGCGCGTCTGAGCGGTGCAAAGTCATGACGCGCATCGCAACCGCGCACCATCTCGGAAGTCGTGCTCTCCAATTGCGTCATTAGGTGATGTCAGTCGCTCCCTTATTCGGCATATGTGTTTGTACGCGCGGCTCACCACTGTACAACAACATTCGACAGTCACAGAAGGAACTGGAGCAGCAATGCGAGGGAGCGCGGGCTGTTTAACAGGGATGAGAGGAAGAGGGGCGAGAGAAGGGAATCAGCTCAGAGAGGAGTGTTATATACCGGTAGAGAAAGAAGACAGTGCGGGATTCGAACAACTGACACAGAAAAGTCTTCGTGCTGCTGGATTCGGTTGTGATGTGATATTCAAGAGGGTGGCGTACTGTGCGTGCATGAGATCCTTGGAACCTCTGGGAGTGCTTCTAATTAGGAACGTTTAGAGTTCGTAAGAGTGGTCCCAACGGGGCGCCTGATCCTACATGGGTGCATCATCGAGTGAGCGGTCCTACGCTAAGCAACCGCTTCATATGTTTTCTGCAATGATGTGTCCAGTCAGGGGCACTTCTGCTTTGGAAGAGCGGAGTCTGCTGCATATTCGCATCTGTTTCTAGCCGCCTTAACCGCGCCTCCACTAAGGTTGACTTTTCGTTTGAATAAACGCACAGGTTTGCGGATGTACACCGAAAATGTGTGATCACTCTGACTCACACCACTCGTTCCCTTTGGTAGATATGCGGAACATACGATATCCGCACAGAAGTGTCCCTCAACGCAACAACCAGGTACCCCGATTAAACGACATCCGATAAAGGTAAACATAGCAGAGAGAATATATACAGCCACCACACTACTGGATGATGATCATCCAGGCAAGAACGAAGTAGAACAGTCTGCCAATCACGCTGCGTCAGTCATTGCTGGAGGCGGCAGCTACACAGGCTTACAAGAGCGGGTATACGGCCAGAAGGATCCGTTGGGCTTCAATTTTCGTGCCGTCCAGAAAGTTGACAGATGCTACACGTAAATTGCCCAATATACGTCAACGCGTAAATTCAGTTGACGGGGAAGACGTAGGATACGCACCCCATACACACCACGCCCACGCTGCTAGCGCCACAGGGGCACGCACGTAAATCAAGTGCACAAAAGTTGACACCAGGGCGGCCACGTTCAGCGGTGCGACGCAGTACCCGAGCACGCACAAGCCTTGGAAAAATGATCTAAGAAGACACAGTGGGTAAGTTGCGATCAATTAGGACGTGTTGCAGTCACGTACACTCGGCCGCCGAGCAACTGCATAGCATCGGTCAATATATCGCGGTACGGCTAGAAAAGCTGTGCGGGCAGACCTTTGCTTGCACTGTCACTACCAGGGACCCTACCGCTATGATAACGACCACACTAGTAAAGACTCCCAATGACTGGGAAGGAGGTGCCTGCACGGGTAGCATTTCGTTAGTTTGTAGTGAACCAGACTGGAAACAGCAGCATACATTGATGCTCAGAATTATCCCCAGCATTAAACACAGCACCAAGGGGCCCCATAAATCCCAGTCCCTACGATGACATGTCAGTCACTATACGCGCGTGATAAATGATATGGCATGTCGCACCTCAAAAGATCCCTGTCTCCTCGGCTTTTTGGCGGGTACAGTACCTGCACGAGCTTGGTGTATATCGACAGGAGATCTCTCGCCTGCACAGATTACAATCAATACGTGAAGTGTTGCACACAACAAAGTGAGTGCAACATACAATTGTTGTCGTAACGGGCTCATCAAGGGTGTCTACCCCCGTATACCTGCACGCGTCGACCTCTCAGCCACGGTACACTGAACGCGTAGTGTGCTACGCACCGGGATTCCACTTGTACACCGCCTACTGTCCTCCTGTTCGAGGCCTGTCCCCCACTTGCGGCGCCGTTGGCTGGTGCGCCTATGTTCCCCGACAGGCTCGCGCTCGCGGATCCGGAAGGGGGCGCAAGTTGCTCTGGGGCGCGCGCCTTGCCCTTGTCCACAGGATTAGGCGAGTGAGGGCTTGGGACAAGTCCGGGGTGTGTAAATCCAGGGATGTTCTCCTCGTCCAGGTCATCGTCGTCTGTTCAAGCACGCCGCAGTTCAGCACGAGCCACAATTCAGCTCTCAGCACGGCCCAGCTCTCACCTGCCTCGATGAACTGCGACGTCGACGTGAGCGGCGTCGTAACGTCCACGTTATCCATCCGCTGCATGGTCTGCGCACTCTCCGGGTAGAAACGAGATGGAATCAAAGGCTGGGTGCTGGCAGTACTGTGGCAAACGTGTACCAGGCGGAGAGCGCATTAGCGTCGCCGTCGCGCAGGCGAGGCGCCCATACCGGCTGTTTCCAGCGATGTGCCACGTGACCGACTCGACGAGCAAGCTGACGCGTCGCGGTGCGTAATTGCACGCAGAACGCTCTTCCGTCTCCGTCACTCTCTTTCCCTTACACTCACTCCGACCTCTTCATTCAACGCAAATATGGTATGTTTTACGTCCCATTGTACAACGAATTGCATAAGGCTAAGCTATAAGTGCAGGGTAACGCACCGTCTGGCATGCCCGGTGGCAGACCGGGTGGCCGCCCGCCCGGAGACCAGAAAGACAAGAAAGAGCAGAAGAAGAAGTGGGAGCCGCCACTCCCGACCAGCGTGGGCAAGCGCAAGAAGAGAAAGGGCCCGGACGCCGCGTCCAAGCTGCCCGCGGTGTTCCCGACGACGCGCTGCCGGCTGAAGCTGCTGAAGCTCGAGCGCATCAAGGACTACCTGCTCATGGAGGAGGAGTTCATCCAGAACCAGGAGCGGCTTAAGCCCGAGAGCGCGCGCGAAGAGAAGAACGAGGAGGACCGGACGAAGGTCGACGACCTGCGCGGGTCGCCGATGGCTGTCGGTACGCTGGAGGAAATCATCGACGACGACCACGCAATTATTAGCACCGCGTCGGGCCCGGAGTTCTATGTGTCCATCATGAGTTTCGTGGACAAGGACCTGCTCGAGCCCGGGTGCCAGGTACTGCTGCACCACAAGAACCAGGCGGTCGTTGGTGTGCTTCAGGATGACGCGGACCCCATGGTCAGCGTCATGAAGCTCGACAAGGCGCCGACGGAGAGTTATGCGGACATTGGTGGGCTGGAGCAGCAAATACAGGAAATCAAGGTGCGCTTCTTCCTCTTGCGCACTCCTGGCAGGTGCTGACTTGGGCGTTCAGGAATCAGTAGAGCTGCCCTTGACACATCCGGAGCTGTACGAGGAGATGGGTATCAAGCCACCAAAGGGTGTTATCCTGTACGGTGTACCCGGTACCGGCAAGACGCTCTTGGCGAAGGCGGTCGCGAACCAGACATCAGCAACGTTCCTGCGTGTGGTCGGCTCGGAGCTCATCCAGAAATACCTCGGAGATGGCCCCAAGCTCGTGCGAGAATTGTTTCGGGTGGCGGAGGAGCACGCGCCAAGTATTGTGTTCATCGACGAGATTGATGCCATTGGTACGAAGCGGTAAGTAGCCTCCTACGCCCACGAAGTCCTGGTCCAGTGGCTGACCGTTGCGCAGGTACGACTCAACATCCGGAGGCGAGCGCGAAATCCAGCGGACGATGCTGGAGCTCCTGAACCAGCTGGATGGGTTCGACACGCGCGGGGACGTGAAGGTGATCATGGCGACGAACAAGATCGAGTCGCTCGACCCCGCGCTCATCCGGCCGGGGCGTATCGACCGCAAGATCGAGTTCCCGCTGCCCGATGTGAAGACGAAGCGACACATCTTCAAACTGCACACGTCGCGCATGAACCTTTCGGAGGACGTCGAGCTCGAGGAGTTCGTGACCACGAAGGACGACCTGTCCGGCGCGGACATCAAGGCGGTGTGCACGGAGGCGGGTCTGTTGGCGCTGCGGGAGCGGCGGATGCGCGTGACGAAGGCGGACTTCACGTCCGCGCGAGAGAAGGTGTGTTTCTGTGCCTGGGATGAGATGTTTGAGAGGAAACAGGTGCTGACCATATGGCGTGGTGTAGGTCCTGTACAGGAAGAACGAAGGCACGCCGGAGGGACTCTATTTGTGATCTGTCGTTTGTGTTTGTATTGTTCGTCGCGCTGCGTATCCTACCCTTCCTCTAGTCTTTGGACTCCACGCGGCCTTGGGCTTTGTGTGCATGTCTTCACAGTTCCTCCGAGATAGCTGGTGTCTCTGAAGCCGTCGACCGCTGGTATTGGGGGCTGCGGTATGTGTTGGATCGCAAGGGGCAACGGCGCACACCAGCATGCGATGGCCGATAGCGTTCCTCACGTGAGTCTCTTTTACGTCTACGAACCACCTCCTTGCCTGCAGGCACTCGGCACGACTTCAAACTCTAAAGCCTCCAGCCCAGCCGCTGTTCGCAAGACAATCCGCCTGCCGCAATGGATGAGCAGATTTGGGTATCGTCGGTACGTACACGATTACGTCCGGAGGCGTCCCCCCGCACTTCCCCCGCGTTCCCCCCGCCGCGGCGCTGGCCATGGCGGCGATCCCATCGTATCGCCCGCCGCCAATCTTGGGCGATGGGCGGGCATGCCAGGATTAGCTCGCGCTGGGTTCCCCCGACGGGGTGCCTGGCCGACTGCAACTTAGTGCGATCTGCCGAGCGGCGGCTAGTATATGCGGTGTCATGGTGGGTTGTTTGAGTAGGAACGTTGGTGTGGTTGCTGCAGCCGAAGCTGTACGACCTTGCGTAGTGTGCAGGTGCATGAAATCTCGGAGGTGAGGTGAGTGCAAGAATACCGTCATTGTCGGGTTCTCGGTAGAGTCGTGTTGAATGGTAAAATGGATTTTTCTCATCGTAGACGCGATAGCTTCGTTCGCGCCTTGCGACGAACGCGTAACTCGGGGTCCTGACTCGCGAAGAAGGTCTTCTCTATCGTCATCCGAGACGACGGATTGCATCGAGACTCTTGTCTTGTACGGAAACTCGCAGGAGACCGCGCCAGGCACGGAGCTGTTCATTCCGTGAGTGATGTTCAATGCATGTTCCACACGCTACTGCCATATTTTGAATGCCGAGGGACGCGTCTCCGTGCTGTACAAGCTCATTATCTCCCCGACGTTGACGCGGACGCCCGAACGCAATGTCATTGTCTAATCACCGTCGCCGCAGGTTCTAACCTTGTCCTCGTCGCCCAGCCCAACAAAAGTACAACAACACGCCGGCCTCGTGGCGTCTGCTACATTGTTCGTGGTCGCCGCTCTGAAGCACGGTGCGGAATGTAGGCGGGGTTGTGGACAGGTCGCGGTCCGCGTAGCTATGCAATGCATGCATGTATTGTTGGAGCAGCCTGCGAGGATGCTTGATGGTGGCGTCCGGGGGGCTTACTCGGCTCACGAGTCCAACATATACGTTCACTTGCGGTCGTTCTCACATCTCCCTTCCCCCACCATCCCATCTGCTGGCTATATGCTGTCTGTATGCGCCGTTGCGTCGTCAAACCACCCTAAGCCGCGCGATGCGAACTCGCTCCCTTTTAATACTGGCGGAGCGGAATGCCGGTCACGGCGACATACCCCGCATTCCGGCTCGCTAGACTCGCACATGCTCGCCTCGCGGGGCCCTACGCGCTCCACGCTTTCCCAATGCCACGACTCTCCTATCTTGACCAACTTGCTTCCAACCACCCATCATCTACAAGTTAGTGACGAGCACAACCTGGCATCGACGCGTCATTCGCCAACATGAGCCAACTGCACACATCTATGGGCCTCTCTTCCGCCGCGGCGCGTCTATCGACGCGATTCGACGCGTCCGGGGACGGCTAGTCGCGCAAATCACGCGTCCGTGAACGCCAGAGCTATCGTTTCGGAGATGGATGCTCCAATAGCGCGTTCGGGTGCTGGATTATCCATATTGGCGCGAAACGGTGAGCTCCTCGACATCTCGGGATCCCGATGTCTGGGTTATCGCGAGTCTCCTTCGAGGAAACCCTGCTGATGCTTACAGAAGTCGGGCTGACGGATCGCATCAGGTGAAGCGAGACCATCAGCACGACGTTGGGCACCAGGTGGGTTCTCGAGAGGTCGTCGACGCCCAAGAATGTGTTGGGGGACGGGTGACGCGCTCGCGCCGCCGTCGACCCTGGCGCAATGACGGCGGGCCCTGGACGAAACGAGTGTGATCGACGGGGGCGGGCAGCTAGCCGACGTCAAGGCGGAGTGTTCGCTCAATTAACGGAACGATCTGGGCGGGCGGCTATCTGGGTGGCCAGGGCGTCTGTGGGTCACGAACGCGCCTGCCCTAAGGCAGGAACGTGGCTGGGGCTTCTCGCGATGGGGTCGGTCATGGCAGGGCCGATTGGTCGTTGTTAGCTCCCCCATTGTGCTCCGTACTCTACCGCCTCCCTCTTGTTTCCTCTCATTCCTCTCCTTTCTCTAGGCAAACTATGCACGAGCAGCGTTCTGCTGCTCTCCGGCCCTCTTCTCTTGCTATGCCCCGCCTCTCCATCCCGCGCCGACGCTCGTCTATGCTCTCATCTGCTTCTGACCCGCACACTCCTCCCCCGCGCAACTCGCCGCTGCCCGTGTTCTCTTCTGCTGCCACGAATAGGAAGAGCTCAGACAGCTGGAACAGCTCGAATTGCGATGGAGCAGACGATCTCGAGTGGGAGTGGAAGCCGGAGCAGACGCGTCTGTTGTCGAGGGTGAGTCTCGAGACGTGTTTAGACGCGACGATGTCGCCGCGTCTACATGTACGCGTTTGCTATGTGCAGCAACCTGACATGCTCCCGACAGACTTTGGACGCTCTTCCCTCGCATCTGTTGACTCCGTTCAACGGCCCCGTTCCTCCGTCTAACCTCCTCGACAAGATTGCGCGTGGTGTCATATCCGCGAAGGGGCCCATCGAGTGGCCCCACTCCCTACACGCGACCCGTGCCAAGATTGTCGAGCTTGCCCGCAACCGCACGACGGAGGACACCTCAAGCGACACTATCGCGGAGGAAGACCCCTCAGATAAAGACGTCCTCCAACAGACTACCAACACGGGCCCCAAACGGCCCCTGTATAGACAGTCGAGTATGGATTTTATGCAATCCTCCAAACTCGATCCCGCAGACAGCAGCACCATCGCTCGGTATGTTCGAGCGCTTCTATCATGTTGAATCTCGGCTAATGTGCATCTAGTCTATCACATCGCTTGCGCAACACTGAGCGTATGATTCCCAATCCTGCCCACAACCACCAGGCTTACGTCCGCGGCTCTCCACGTCCTCGCTCAAGCGCGCGGGTAGTCCCCTCTACCCCTAGTTCAACCACTCTCAACTCCGAGAGCTCGTGTAATTCGGGCTCGCGGATACCGCGCTTGCAGAGATCCATGTCTTCCATATCGAACTCCTCTGACTCCTTCGTTCAACCTGCTGTCCATCCGCGCCTGCAACGCATTAGGCGCGCCGAATCTTTCGCTGGATCTGCGCTGTATGGTCCTGGGTCACCTCTTAAGCGCGCTCCCTCCTATGGTTCCATCTCGAAGAGGCATTCCGATTCTATGAGCGTCGACTGCTCCAACCGCTCCGACGTGACATCCTCGGACGAGGAAGAGAGGATGCGGAGCAAGAGAGCCAAGAAGCCTCGTGTCAAGCCGAGCTCTCCCACCCCGCCCCCAGTTACGTCCCCCGTTACGTCCCCGGAGAAAACGAAGCCTCTGCGGCGGTCCACACGTACTGTCGTGAAAACTGCGTCGGCAGCCTCCCCGTCAGCCCAGGCGTCCCCACACCACAACCCTCGAGCCAAAATCAGTCTACAGCGTAATCCTAGCATGTTTGGGCCCGAGCTTCCTGCAGTCGCGTTCCCGTCCGCTAAATCACCTACTCCGTCACCGGTCAAGACCCGCTCCGTCCGCAGGTCGTCTGTCGCCCCCACCCCCGCTTCTCCATCTATTCCTGTTCGCAGCTCCCCTATGGGTGCCCAGACACCGTCGTCGTCTTCTCGCAAGCCTTCCCGCCGTACTAAGGGACCGTCCTTGGCCGGCGGAGTGATGGGCAGGAAGATCACGTTCGGTGCCCTTGGGAACTCTGGGGAGGAGAACGCTAGTCCCACCGGCGGTCTAGGGCTCGAAAGTGCATTCCAGATGCATTGAGAGCCCTCCGCTCCTTCCGGCTTCGCTCAGCCGCTCCATACACGCCCACGCAGCTCTATGCGCCTCCCGAGCCCCCTCGGAAGGCGTCTCAACATATGTTTATTGACGGGCCGCCCACATGGCCGTCGCCTTCGGCATCCCCACCCTCCTTGTTTATCCTTTCGATTATTCCCCGTGGAACGCCCGTTCCCCAGCACATTCCCTCGCCCCGATGTTCTACTTCGCGCAAGCTCGCACGCTCCTTCGCCTCATCAACGCTTGTCAGCTCTTTCACCTGTCTTCCACTCTCACCCTCCGGATCTCGCTCTTAGCGGCACCAGGAGCCGCTGTCTGCAATCTCTCCATTCTATCGGTCGACATCCCCCGGAGTGCCCCCGCATCCGCGCGGTGTATACCAGCGCTGCAGCTGGTTGTGCTATATGTAACATATGCTGTTTCCCCGTCCCCCACAGAAGCCAAATACGCGTACTGCTGTACTCCCCTACCCCCCTGCCGCCACATGGTGCTTTGCTTCGCTTCCCTGAACCATCGCTATCCCCAGACGCTAATGTTACATTTCGTGATATATCGCAATTGACTTGCCTCCCGCCACCCCTTATTTCCATTCCTTCGCTTGTATATAGCTAGACATTTCTGCGCCTCCCGGCCCCCCTGCTTCATTGGTGCACGACCCGAGTGCGCGGTCGTGCCGCGCGCGCATTGCTTCTTATTTGTCGTCGTCCATACCTGCCTTGTTGCTTCCCTTTCGTCTGCTGTGCACGCGCTACTTGGGGAACTTTCTGTGTATTATGCTCTTCGCTCACTGGGTCGTTCGTGTATATGTACCTCTTTCAATCGATTCATTCTGCCAGATAGCGAGGGATTGTGTGACATGGTCCGCTATATCACGAAGGGCAGGGACTGGACGGCGATGCCAGATGTTCGTAGTGACGTTGTTCGAGCAAGTACCCCCCGGTGTCCCCGAACTGGATGACTAGTTCAAGGTCGAGTAGTAGCGGTTTGAAATGCATCCCAGAGCACTTCTGAGGATAGTTGCGATGTCTACAACAGCGACAACGTGCTATGAGATAAGGCGAAGGCGTCTGCAGGTGGTATATGTCAGATGAGCCGCCCTCTGCTCGAACAGCAACTTGAGACAGACCTACCAAGACACGGCACGGCGTAACCGAGCTCTCATGACGTTCCTTCGGTCTGTCCCCTGCGCTCCGCCAGCTGTGCACGCTTCTCCTGGATGAGGACGGCCGCACGCTGGTCCCAGTGGTACGCCCAGTACCCGACGAATCCGAACGCGCCCGCGGCGATGGCGTGGCCGGCGGGGTCTGTCGTTCCACAGAGGTGCGATGATATGAGTCAAGTGAGATTCCGTGCGGGAAGGTAAGCCAGGAAGAAATCGTTCCAGAGAGAGGTTTAGAGCCAAGGGGAGTTCTCGGTCAGCTAATGGCGCAGGCGCGACAGAGACAACGAAGGCACGCACTCTCAAAAAGGCCGCGCTTCTGGATACCAAGCTGGCCGACGCGTGCAGCGAACCCGAAGATCGAGAAACCGATGATGTTTGTGAGGAGGGACATAGTGGCGGCAGCGAGAGGTGTGGACCGGAGTGCGGGCGTCGTCGCGGGCGGAGGCGGCGACGTTTCGCGCGACAAGGGGTTATCCAGGCGAGGATGAAATCTCCAGGAAATAATTGGTTTCTCAGCTAGACGCGGTCCCGCGGGCCGTGCGCGTATGTGGATGCTTAATCGGGCGTCTATCTGAGCGAGATTCGGATATTCCGCGAGTGGCGGCGAAGTGCTTTCATTGTTCCTCCTTCCGTCCACATACTACGCCCATCGCTCTCATATCCACACTCATAAACCATGTCTACCGAAGTTGAAGAAGCATCTGCGTCTGGGCCGAGCATTCACGCGGGTGGAGACATTGTGCAGAAGCTTGAACAAGCGAAGGAGCTGAAGGACAAAGGCGATGCTGCGTTCCAGCAGGGAGAAACGAAAGCAGGTGCGATGCATGCGTACTTTTGTAACGTAATCTAGCGGAAAGGCGCTGAATATGTGTCTGTTGTGTGTTTGTTACAGCCCTTGCTTCGTATCACACCGTAAGTGTTCCTCCTGCTATCTAGAGATGCGCAGGATACTAACGCCACAGTTCAGTGCCTCTTCTATCTGAGCGGCCTTGACAAGTGAGTGGGCCGCGAGCAGATAGAAATAGGAACATATCTGACTGTAGCTGCTTCTCGGTGTCTAGAAATGCGCTCCAAAAGGCTCTCGGAAAGCCCGTCCCTGCGCCGCCACCGATCGAGGCGGTAGACGCTCAAGAGAAGCCCAAGACCGAGGTGAGTACACCACAAATGCACTGATATCAACGCGGACTCATGTGCATCTGCATTAACAGGTAAGGATACAGATGGAGTCAGCTCGTCGATGCCAGCAGTGTTGATCATGGGTGTGGCGGCTTAGGTCGATGAGCTTTCAGAGAAGATCTACTCGAACATGTCCCAGTGTCATATCAAGAACGGCAACTGGAAGCGTGCTCTCGAGACCGCGGATAAGGTACGCTGTATAGACTGAATCATGCGTGATCTGAGGTCCATACCAACCCTTGCCACAGGCTCTTACATTCAACCCCAAGAACCGCAAAGCCCTGTTCCGCAAGGCGAAGGCTCTTGGCGAGACGGGCTGGTTTGAGAAGGCGGATGCGATCCTCGAGGACCTGATCAAGGACGCTGAGTCGCCAGGTTCGTGTGGCAGACATATGTCATGTCCTATTTCGCTCACAGCTCCACAGAGAAGGAGGCTTGCGTGGCGGAACTGAGCAGGCTGCGCGAGATGGACAAGGAGCGGAGCCAGAAGCACGACCAGAAGATGAAAGGTCGGTAAGACCGCTCCTAGTTGACCAGATGACTAACCATGTTACCTTGCATAGGCTTCCTGAAGAAGGGCCAATTGAGCTTGGCGAAGGAGGACTAAAGTGTAGGAAGGTCCACAGACTACTCGGCGCATTTCTCTCTCCTCTCGCGGTGTACGATGCTTTCCATTGCTCGATCGATATGCAGTGTACGATGTTGTCCGTCTTTTTCCCATGTTGTGTTTTCTCCTATCTCCAATCGATCCACGAGTTTTGCGTTCCCATGCTCCGACGTGCCGCGATGCACGACGAGTGTAACATACGCGTGACGCGTCTGCACGTGGACGCGCTGAGACGCGACCGCGTCCCGCAGTGAAGCGCCCGCCCTCCCACGTCTTGCGTCTTGACCACATCCTCCGCGCACCTTGTTCTCGCTCTGGGGTTGGATACTACTACTTGGTATCTACCTGTTAACTCGGCTATGGAGAACACAAAGTCCTCACAGAAACCACCGACACGACAAATGGTTGTATTCTCAGTGCTGCATTCGTATTACCCTGTCGTGGCTACTCTGCACAGCTACCTGGAGGAGATACTTCACGCACCAGATGGCAATAACCTAGTCCTGCAAGAAACAGACACTGCACACTACCGGTCGTTTCTAACAACATCCTACGTGGCTGGGGACGCCACACTCAAGCGCGAGAAACACTACATCCCATTGACACCCATGGTGCACATGCGCGACGTAAGCTCTCAAACATACGTTTTTTCTGCATTCTGACAACAACGGCTCTAGGTTATCGATCGTGTGCAGGAGAGACTCTTTCTGAAGGCCAAGAACGGCCGTCCTACTAACATCATAACCGCCGGGTATCGCAAGGTAGGTCCGTAGATCGTTCCGAAGTTGATCGCACTAAGCCACCTGTATCAGGTAAACCAACAGGACACTAGAGCAAAGGTCGTTGCTACGCGAGTGCCGCTTACGAACTACTTCGTCAACACTATCATCACGGCGCTTCAGGGTCCGACCTGGCAAACACTACTTGAGAGGTGACGAACGTACGGAGTACTCTGCGGCATATAAGCTAATAGTCAACACAGAATCGGAGAGGATGCCATTTTCCATCTCCTCTCAGATACCTCGATCTTTGTTCCCCTGCCTAATGGCTGTCTCTGCCAGATGACCGGCGAGGCTATCGTGAACCTACGGCCTCCAGACCGCCCTCGCCCGCTTTCAGGGTGTGATTCGCCATCCGCGGAAGAATCAATTTTAACCACTTGTGGTAGCAAGAGACTAGCGACAGGCGTGCATCCGGATGAGAGGCCCATGAAACGACGCAGAGTTGGTCGAGCCATTGGCGGCCGATCCATTCGCGATGCCAAGGTCGCCCAACCAGATAGGTGCGTGCAAGCTTTCCTATAGGAATATGACCGTGCTAATGTGCTCTTAGGGTGACACCGGCTGACATTGCTTTCCTCCGCGCTCGCATCTTCTACTCTCGACCTTGTCTAGTACCACATACAGCCAAGATCATCGTGGGGCTACCGCCGAAACGTCAGTGTCCCCCTGTATCGTTCGCTTTCATGGCTCAGTCTAACCTTGCTCAGATGCACTGAATCGCTTCTACCCGAGTTGGTTACCCAAACGAGGCCCTGAAGGTGGCCAGTGGGTTGACCCCGACCCACGGCAGCAAATGGAATGCGCCAGACATCTATCCAAGTATGTATTCCCAAGGCAGTATGCGCTCAATAATCCGTTCGTCTCGTTGTCTACGAACCGGACGGGCTATACACGACAGCCCGATTATATGGACCGGGAACAAGAGATTAAGGTAGGTTTTGAAGAAGGTGAGCAATGCTGAGTATCGCTGTATTCATCGCTCTTTTCAGTTGAGGGGACCAAGTAAGACGCCGAAGAGACTGAAAGGCGTCCTCGCCATGCTGGAGAAAACAATATGGAGGCACTACAAGTGCCGTTACAAGTCTCTCCTCGATCTGGCTTGCCCGTCGAAGGTTCATCAGCAACGCTTTCCCTGTAAACAACATAGTGCTGATTCTCGTTCTGACAGCTCAAAAAGAATGATGTTGCGCCGCTAGATAGCAGCGTTATCCTGGTATTGCATACCCGTAAACTTGATCAAGCCCGCCACTAACACAGGCGTACCTAGGAACTAATGTCCGAGACGTCAGTCCAACTGCAAACGCAAGCAACGTTCATCGACACTAGCGTGTCCCTAAATTCATCCGGACGTCCCGTCATCGCCCACGACACCTCCCAAGCACGCCGTCAAGTTCGACACAAGCCAAAGTTTGCAGAATTCGTTTGCAGCGAGGGCGAGGTGCGCATGCCATTGAACCGTGCGAGTACGATACGAACAACATGGCACTGGTAGGTCTACCGGTATGCCAACTTGGTAACGAAGGCGGTCGTCCCCCAAGCAATGTGGGGAAGTACGCGGAATTTTGAGATTGTGATGCAGAGTTCGTACAATGCCGATCGTCCCAAGCAGGCGGAACTGATTCCTCTCATCGCCTCCTCCAGATGTCAAACACATGATAACGGCCCGTCGATACGAAACGCTCAGCCTACACCAAGTCTTGCAGGACTTCCAAACCTCGGACTGTGAATGGCTCATGCCCGCGGGCGGGGGTGCCCGGGCGCAAACGCGGGTCTCAGTATCCGATGCGCTCAAGCGGCGCGAGCTTCTCGAGGAGTTCCTCTTCTGGTACTTCGACTCTTTCCTTATCCCGCTGCTAAAGGTAAGTCCCCGCGATTAAACACCCGTGGTGGTAGTTGACGTAAAGCAGACGACGTTCTACGTGACAGAGTCGTCTGCGTTCAGGAACAGGGTCATCTACTTCCGCCATGACGACTGGAGCACATTGTGTGCACCTCTCGTCGAGAAGCTGAGTACGGACACCTTCCAGCGGATTGAGCAGGTGCGTTCGTCCCGGACGAAAGCCAGAACCATGCTAACTCAGATGCAGTGCGAGGCACATGAGATCTTGCGGCAACGTCGATTGGGCTTCTCCTTCGTGCGGCTTCTGCCTAAGGAGACTGGAGTGCGGCCAATTGTCAATCTCCGACGGCGAGTAGACAAGGTGTGTATATGTCAATACGAGCTTCTGTACATGGGTTGACTGACATTTCGCGCAGGACGCGTACCGACCTGGGCAATCGATCAACCAGATTCTGCAAGCCGCATTTCAAATTCTGACCTACGAGAAGGTGCATATAGCAGGCGAATGAGGCACCTTTAGATCACGACTAACTGACACGATTAGGATCGCCAACCTGACCGCCTCGGCGCATCTGTATTCGGTCCGAATGAGATTTACGCCAAATTGAAGGCGTTCAAGTGCCGACTCACGGGGAACGATCCGTCGAAGAAGCTGTATGCTTTGGTTATCTCGCCTAAATCACTTTATGACTGAACAATTCTCTGCGTGTAGGCCGAAGTTATACTTTGTGAAAGTGGACGTCCAGGCGTGCTTCGATACCATCGAACAGACGAAGCTGCTCGACATCCTGCGAGAACTGCTTACAGAGGTGCGGCTCGGTTTTCCATATCACGGGCAGTGCGTGTGCTCACGATTGTCGGTTTGCTAGGATGCATATATGATCCAGCGCTATGGAACGGTCAATAAAGCGGGCGAGAAGATGCAGCGCAAATATGTCAAGAAAGCCCTGCCGGAGGGTAAGAAGCACCTTGTCTCCTATAAAGCGCACATAGCTGAATGAATACTGTATAGATGATCATCCCCACTTCATGACGTATGCCGCCAAACTGGCTGAAGTTCTGCGCAACACAATTTTCGCGGACCAGGTCAGGGTCGCTTCTTTATCTCGAGGCTTGCACTGTAGTTGTGGCTGACGCTCGTTGGGGAAAGGTGGTCTACCCATTTTCTCGCAGGAAAGAGATCATCGCGCTCCTCGAGGAGCATATCACGGAGAACATCGTCAAGGTAGTCTGCACCTGTCACTGTGCAAGCCCATGATGTTCACTGTCGCCACTTCGGTTGCTATGTACAGATCGGGAACGAGTACTACCGGCAGGTCGTTGGGATCCCGCAAGGTTCTGTGCTGTCTGCGATCTTGTGCTCCTTTTTCTATGGCGACCTGGAACGCAAAAACTTCCGTTTCACGGACGACGACGAATGTGTCAGTCCCTGTATATCACGCCTGGCCTGGTACACGGGCTTACACCGCCGGCGATTCAACAGGTGCTCATGCGGCTCATCGACGACTGGCTGCTCATCACGGCCGATCGCTCGAAAGCAACGAGGTTCTACGACATAGTATCCAAAGGTAAGCTGTCCCGGGTCGCGCATCTGCAAGTCTCCTTATACCATTTACCCTCAGGCCACCCGGAGTATGGCTGCTTCATCTCCAAGGATAAGAGCCTCCTCAACTTCGACCACCCGGAACTGGTGACCATCGTTGACCCACGCTCGAAAGGTACTGTCGTGTGAGGCATATTATTGAATGGCACTAACGCAATCTCTTCGGCGGGCAGTTTTTCCGTGGTGCGGCTACTCTATCAACATGCAGGATCTGTCTGTTACCGTCGATTATACTCGTTATCACACTACCTGTGAGGCCTGCCTAGCCCCATGGCATACATACTCTGACTACCTGTTTGTAGACCTTCAGGACTCGCTCACGGTCGAGTTCGGTCGCCGACCAGGGGCCGTCTTCGCGCACAAGATGATGCAGTACGCCCCTCTACTTGTATGACTTTCATCATCCATTTGACACACCCGTCCTACCACAGGCTCGCAAAGTCGAAGAGTCACATCGTATACAACGACGCGACGCTCAACTCCGCGCACGCCGTGCACCTCAACGCGTACCAGAACTTCACCGTGCTCGCGATGAAGATGCACCACTACCTCCGGCAGTGGGGCCTCGACGTACCAAAGCACCACGCGTTTGTCCTGAGTGCGCCTAGCTCCCCGTTCGCATCTGCAGAGTACGTCGTGCTGATCGTTTGGCCGCGCGTCTTTCCTGCAGAGACGATCAGGCAGGCGATTCGTTTCGCGTACACATCGGCGTGTAACAAAGCCACGCACAAGCTCGCCCGGACGCACGCCGCGCGTATCGACCTGCAGGAGCGGCAGGCGGCATGGTGCGTACGCTTCGACTCACATTGCCGCAGATACTCACGGTCGCTCTTTGGACTACAGGCTCGGCTTGCACGCCTTCCACACCGTCTTCTCGCGCAAGCCACAGGCGTACGCGCGGTTGCTGAAGGCGCTGAGCTTCGAGCTCTCCCTCCCGCGCTACCGCTGCCTGCGGAAACGCTTCCGGGGAGTTGTCGCTGAGGGGTTGTCTACGCTGACTCTGCTATGCTTTTGAGCTCGAGCGCGTCGACCTAGTCAAATTCGTGCGTGCGGGAAGTTCCGTCGCAGTGGCACAGGATAGCTATGACAAGTGCTATGTATCATGAGATGAAGACTACAAGTCCACATGTGTGCGGGCATGCAGAGATGCATATGTTTTAGTTCATGACTGCGTAGCTTTGGTAGGAATATGTCCAGCCCGATCGGCTGTGACCCAGGTATTTTTTTGCTGTTGCTTACAGCTGCTCACTGCGCGGGTAGACATATGAGTCGCACGATCTCCGAACCCGTACTGCGTGTACTTCTGAAGTCAAAAAGCACATGTTCAGGAACGAGTGTATAGTTATTCGGCGGGTTGAGAAGTGGCCCGTGAACTCGACACAACTATCAAGATGTTGTCATATGCAAAGCCCACACGGTCAATATCCCCTCGTGCGACACGAATTAGATCGCACCCACGCGCGAATTGTGGACGCCTGTGGGCTCGAAGCAGATGGCATGGATGAGCTGCCGGAACAAGCCTAGTTTGGGTATCATGCGTGGCCCGGTCTTCTGACACATGGTTGGAGAGCCGGCATGGAATTGCACGGAACGCGGAAGATCATGCAATTCCAAAGACACACGGGAGTTATATGCAGAAAGCAACGACCGAGTTGAGGGCGGTCCGGAGCGTGGCTGTGGAAGTGTCCTAGTAACAGGCCGCCTCGGAGGGGGAGGCACGCAGCGCAGTGACTGTTCCGATCTCCGCAAGCAGGAGGGCGGTTCAGATGTAGATGCACATCGCTGAAGCGGTACGGGGAAGCCACGGTTGGACAGATTGATCGTATATCGCATGAGAGCCCGCGTATTTGGACGAGCAACAGCGGAAGGGGGCCAGGGGAGTTCCCTAGGAGTGTCAAGCAACGGAGGGCGATTGCGGTGAAGTCGGGGGTCCGAGCACAGAAGACGTCCCGCAGCGAGAGTCGCGCAGCAGCAACGCCATGCTATACTGTGTATGCAGGGCCGGCCGTAGACGGTAGAGATGATGCAAGAAAGGAAGGGGCCCGGGGGGAGGGAGGAGGAGGAGATGGGGAGGGGTCGCGGCCGGAGGTGGCGGAAGGAAAGAAGCGCTGAGGGATGTGGGACAACCTCAGTCTGCCGCCTTCTTTCTTTCAACTCCAACTTCTCTCCCTCCTCCGCAACGGACATCCTCCCCTGTCCGTCTCTGCACCCCGCCCTCTTCCTCTACCCCAGTCGCTCTGAGCAGGTCACAGGCGATACATATCTCTTGCGCTTCCCTGCCACGCCTGCTTTTTCCTCTTCTAATCACTCGCGACCTGGCCATCTAACCCGACATGTCCTACAACGACTACCCGGCCTCCCCCAACTCCCCGGGCGGCATGTCCACCCGGCGGCTCACGAACAGGAACACGAACCGCTACAGCGTTACCGCCCTCTTTAGCATGGCGGCTGAGCAGGACGTCGAGGTTGAGGACGAGCTCGGACGGGGTACGCGACCCCTTGATTGGTTTCCGAGGAGCCCTCACTTATCTTTCACCTCTCCTTTCTAAGCACAAAAGCGACTTAGGGAGCTTAAGGCCCGGATATCCGCGCAGTCCAAGCGTAACTTCGTCCTTGAGCGCGACGTCCGTTTCCTAGACTCCCGCATCGGTTTGCTCATCCAGAACCGTATGGCCCTCGATGAGGTGGGCCCCGTATATGAAATGCTTCCTTGATCTTCCGCTCATATCCCCTTAGCAAAACGAAGTCGAGAAGCACTTGGAGGAAGTCGACGCGACCGAAGGCCACTACCCCGACGACCGCAAGCTACAACAGTACTCGAACCTCTTCTTCCTGCTCCAATCCGAGCCTCGACATATCGCGTCCCTGTGTCGTCTCGTCAGTTTGACTGAGATCGACACACTCCTGCAGACGGTTATGTTCACGCTCTACGGTAACCAGTACGAGAGCCGAGAAGAGCATCTGCTCCTCACGATGTTCCAGTCCGTGCTTTCCTCCCAGTTCGAGACCGCGACGGAATTCGGTTCGCTCCTACGCGCCAACACGCCGGTTTCGCGGATGATGACCACCTACACCCGTCGTGGGCCTGGTCAGAGCTACTTGAAGAGCGTGCTCGCCGAGCGCATCAACAGTCTCATCGAGCACAAAGACCTCAACCTGGAGATCAACCCCGTCAAGGTCTACGAGCAAATGATTCAGCAGATCGAGGAAGAGACCGGTTCTCTACCCCCAAACCTCCCTCGCGGAGTGGCCCCTGAGGTCGCTGCGGCCAACGGAGATGTCCAGGCCATCATCGCCCCTCGGTTGACGATGCTTATGGAGATAGCCAACAGCTTCCTGCTGACTATCATCGACAGCATGGAGAGTGTGCCATACGGTATTCGGTGGATATGCAAGCAGATCCGGAGTCTTACGAGGGTATGTTTTGCAGTGCTAACATGCCAACTGCTGCTGAGAAGCGTTCATCTCACAGAGGAAGTACCCGGATGCCACCGACTACGCTATATGCTCCTTGATTGGCGGTTTCTTCTTCCTTCGCTTCATCAACCCCGCGATCGTCACCCCGCAAGCGTATATGCTGGTGGAGGGCGTCCCGGCTAAGCACCCCCGACGGACATTGACCTTGGTATGATCACTCGCATTTATAGGCTACATCTGTCTAACATGAGGTATAGATCGCCAAGATGTTGCAGAACCTTGCGAACAAGCCGTCGTACGCGAAGGAGGCCTACATGATCACGCTTAACCCGTTCGTGGAGAACAACAAGGCGCGCATCAACCAGTTCTTGAACAACCTATGCGAAGTCGGAGACTTCTACGACACACTAGAGGTGCGCATGCTTATCCCTTGCAGCTACATTCCCTGCTGACTATGAATCGGTGCGCCAGATGGACCAATACATGGCCCTGTCGAAGAAAGATCTTGTCATAAATATCACGCTCAACGAGCTGTACAACACGCATTCCCTGATTCTGCAGCACATTGAAGCCCTAGTAAGTCTCATGCTGCAGCAATATTACCACCTACTAACATCGCTACCAGTCACCAAACGACAAGCAGCACCTGCGCATCCTTACAGACGAGCTCGGGGCCGCGCCGCCCCAAGTGCCCCGGAAAGAGAACCGTGCTATAGAGCTGCCGTTGTACAGCCGATGGGAGACGCCGGTGCAGGACATTCTGCTGGATTCGGTCTCACCGAGCGACATGCTCTACATGGAGGCGAAGTCGATCTTCGTGCAGCTGATTCGTTCGATCCCTGGGTTGGCCGACAAGCGGCCGCACAACTTGGCGGCGATCGCCGAGCGCGCGGCGACCACGAAGGACGCAACGCTCGTGCGCAAGGGCATCAAGGTGAAGGAGATGTTGCGCGAGCTTGAGGAGCAGAAGATCGTCGAGCGCTCGGACGACTTCAAGCTCATGCAAGACGAGGTCGCTGCCGAGCTCGTGCACCTCGGCAACCTGCGCGAGAAGGTGCTGCTCGAGACGAAGAGCCTCGAGGCGGTGTACAAGACGATCTGCGACCACAACAACTACCTGCGCGGACAGCTCGAGCAGTACAAGGCGTACCTCCAGAATGTGCGCCTGACCTCGTCGAAGGAGAAGGGCTCCTCGACAGGAGTTGGCGTTGTCACTGTCGGCGGGAAGGAGAAGAAGCAGTCGAAGCCTATCGTGCACGGCCCGTACCGCTTCACGCACGCGCAGCTCGAGAAGGAGGGCATCATCGTCGAGAGCAACGTGCCGGACAACCGGCGGCCAAACATCTACTTCAACTTCACGTCGCCCACACCCGGCACGTTCATCATCGCGCTGCACTACAAGGGCAGGGAGAAGGCGATCCTCGAGATGGACCTCAACATCGACGATCTCCTCGAGAAGGTCAGTGCACCATCAGCCTCTCGAAGTTGCCGCAGATACTAATTCCTAATTTGTGAACAGCAAAAGGACAACAAGCACCTACTCGACCTCGAGTACGTGCAGCTGAACGTGCCGAAAGTGCTAGGGCTACTTAACAAGATCTTCACCAAACGGTGATCGTCTCGCCCATCTTCCTTCCCTGTCACGTTTCCCCTCCCGTCACGTTGCCCGCCCACGACACACGCCCACGCTCTTTTAACCCCCCGCGCTACCCCCTCCCCATCTACACGAACCCTTCACGCTCGCTAGTATTCCCCGTTCTCCCCGCCTTCTACTCCCCGCGACTCCCCTCTTCGCGTCCACAGAATATCCGGCGCTGCTCTCTCATTATACCTCTGTTCTTGTCGAGCCGTGCGCGCGTTCGGGTTGTACGAGCATGTCATTCGTTTATTGGTTTTGGTTTTTATCTCTGTTTTTCTTCTTTTCTTCGTTCATCTCTCCGTCTCCGTCTCTCTGTTCCCGTCTCGTCTGTCCGCGTCTTTATTATATCCAACTGTCCGTGTCCACCGTCCCGCTCCCTCTGCCTCTCGCTCGCAGCCTCTCACAGGATATGTATCAGTGGTATCTCATGTATGCACGTCCCTGGACCGTAATTCGTGTTGTTGTCTCGACATCTCGACCTCCACTGTCCCGCAAGTCCAAGGTAGGCGCTGTTCGCCTTGTACACCCAGTTACGTTTACAAGTACTCCGGCCTTCCTTTCTCGTCCGTTCAATTCGCAGCAACCCTCGTAAGATCACTCCGTGACACCCGCCTCCTTCCGAGCCTCCAGGATGACCTCTCTGAGCCGCCGGAGCGCCTCCTCGACCTGGTCCTCGGGTAGTAAGCTGAACGACGCACGTACGTACGCTGTCTTCCGGCCCCCGGGGTGGAACACCGTCCCGGGCAGCGCCAGCACGCCCTTCTCGAGCGCCTTCGTGCGGATGACCGCCTCCGAGTCGCCCTGCGCTGCGTCGCCCAAGTTCAACTTGAACCTATCATTTCCACACGTGTCAGCTACTTGGACGGGAAACGGGGAAGAAAAGTGTGATGAAGACGTACCAGAAGAACATGCCCGCCTCGGGGGTGGCCCACTCCGCGAGCCCGTCGAGGTGCTTCCGCATGAGGCCCTCGAACACGTCGCGCTTCGCGTGGTAGAACTGCGCGACGCGCTCGACGTGCGCGCGCAGCCCGTCGTACCCCCACTCGCGCAGCAGGCGCAGCGCAATCACCTGTGTCAGCGTCGGCGGCTGCAGGTTCGACGTCATCGTCTGTGTGTTGCACAGATGAATCAGTATCCGCGCTGTGGGGTGTGAGATGGGAGGGGAGAGGGGGCGTACGTGGAGGATGACGGCGTCGATGATGCACTGCGGCGCAGAGATGAAGCCGATGCGCATCCCCGAGGAGAGCACCTTGGAGAGGCTGTCGAAGCGCACGACGCGGCCGACCTCGGGCTGGTCCTGCTCGAGCGTGAAGTAGGATGGAGGGCGCGGCGCACTGCCGAAGTACAGGTAGTAGTAAGGGTCATCTATAAGTAAGGTTGTTGTGAGCATATAGTGCGACTTATCGGTTGGCATTGAACTTGCCTTCGAGAATGAGGAAGTTGTGCTCCCGTGCTAGTTCGAGGACCTGCAGCCGCCTCTCGAGCGTGGATGTCATGCCCGTGGGGTTACAGCCGTACTGTAAACGTTCAGCATCATTGGTCCGCTACGCGCCCCGCAGGAAAACAACGTACTGGTACCGTGTACAAAACCTTGGGCTTGGGCTTACCCGCCGGCCAGTTTTCGAGCATCTCGCGCAGGCCCTGCGCGTCCGTTCCGTGCTCGTCGGTGCGGACCTCTGCGAGTGCGTAAGATCGTGGCACAGCTGAGGCAGGCAGTGTGCGCGTGCTGACCTATCATCTCACATCCAGTTCCGTGGAAGACCGGGAATACACCTCTGTAAATTATGTGTTCAGCGGGTGTCGTGCCAACTGTGGGTTTAATGGTCTTACGCGTATATGGGTGCCTCGATGAGTGCGACATCTCCAGGGTCGAGGAGCGCGTTGACCGCCTACCGTCAAACACGTAAGTACACTGTCGTACCCACGCGCATGTAGCAATGCACGCGGCCATCGCCCTTTGACTGACTTACCTTGTAAATCAGATCCGATGAACCGGTGCCAAAGCAGAGGCCCCAGCCCTCGCCGCGTTTACGGCCGTGGTTGTACTCTTGCAGCCCCACAAGCCAGTCGAGGAGGTCGGGAATACCAGCGCTGCTGCTGTACTGCAGGCCTTTCGCGAGCTCACCCTCAGTGAGCACGATGGTGCTCTCCGCACTCGACACGGGGTCGCGCAGGTTGAACTGCATAGAGGTGATCGGGAAGGTGTCGACATTGGGCTTGCCTGCGAGCAGCGAGATCAAGCCCGGGCGGTCCTCGAGGGGAAGGAGGGCACGAACTGCAAGCAAACGTTATCAGCGGACGGTATCCTAGGCAAGTCGGACGTTGTGTAACACAACAGGGTACTAACTAGGATCCTCAATGCGACGCTTGGATGACTCTGACAGAAACAGGTCGTAGAACTCCCTCGGTAGGACGCGCGACTCCAGCGGGCTATCTGACAGCTTGACCGCATTTAGACTCTGAGCGAGAGCGGATGTGCTCGGAGGGATGTCCATGTCGTTCGGCATGTTGCAATGGTGTGTTTTCTCCTCCGTTAGTACGCCTTTTGGTTGCTGTAGTCAGGCTGTGGGCGAATGGACGGGTGTCCGGGAACTCGAGCGAATTTACGTGTGGAGAAGGAGTACGCATGCAATTACGCTGCTCTTATAGCATTACGCGCACCCCCAAGCAAAGTCATGTCTGACTCACGTCTTTAAGCCCGGAAATGCCGGCCGATGGTCGATCGAATTGCAAAACGCTGAACCCCGCTGACCGCGCGGGCCTCCGTCCGACTCTCCATTACAGGGACGATGACTCTGATATCTCTGCGTGCCGTGGGTGATTTGCGCATAGAGCGTTTGATGTGCGCTTGTATAGGCGTTTGTGTATGTCAGGACTGACTCAACAAGGCAGGTACTGTGTTGCGACACGGGTGCGATGCAGGCTTCCTGGGTGTCTGAGGGTCAACTGACTGCTGAGGGAACGTTCTTCGCCTTCTGCATTGTGAATTCGGCGCCCATCAGAGCGCGCTGGTGGGGTGAGCCCATAGCGCCGCAGCAAAACATTACGTGCGTGGAGGATTGTCGTACGAATGGACCTGTGGCGTGCTCGTACGTACTGCGGCGATCCGTCTTTCTCGCTGTTAACCGCTTCTCCCGCTAGTAGTCGCAGAGAGGATGTAGAGACCGCCGAAGGATGACGAGTTCGCCTCTCAAATGTGCCGAACATACGGTGGAAGTTTGCCCCGGCCAGTAGAGGGTGTAGTTTTGAGAGTTTCGCTAGTCATCCAAGTAGGAAATGCAGACCTTACATCCAACGAAGTGCGCACAGGATGCACTGGAAGAAAGAGCCTGGACTGCCTGCTGAGGCCGAGCCAACAGCACCGTTCAAGAATCCGTCCAGATGTCTCGTCGACAGGGAGATCCAGCATATGTTATGAGGACCCAGGCATGCTGAAGTAGTACCAGGAACGCATTGAAGGACAAGGCAGAGCAGGAAAGCATGCGCGATTCGTGAAAACTCGCAGACGCGTACCTCGACGCGAGTAGGCGCCCATGAGCGGTCGTCAGGTGATTGTCTTGTTTGGTCGTGCTTGGGTAGAGGCTGTAGTACTGGCAAACTCTATTTTTCGACGTCCACACAGACTCATCCCGTCTCGTCGGCCGCGTCAAGACACTCAAGACATCCTCAAGAATGGCCTCTCGCCCTACCGTTAACGTTCGCTCCACGGCCGGAGGTACGTCCTACTCAGACGATGTTGCAGGTGCCAAGGCCTAACAGCAAATTTTAGAGGCCTCTAGCTCTCTGCCCCTGCCCGCGGTCCTCACCGCTCCCATCCGTCTTGATGTCGTCCAGCAGGTGCACAGTGAGTAATCAAAACTACGAGGTCATGTTGGGTTGTGTCTCATGCGGAATTCGCGTCTGATCAGAGAGCATCGCTAAGAACAAGAGGCAGGCGTACGCCGTGAGCGAGAAGGCTGGCCACCAGACCTCCGCTGAGTCCTGGGGTACCGGTCGTGCTGTCGCCCGTATCCCCCGTGTCGGTGGTGGAGGTACCCACCGTTCCGGTCAGGCCGCATTCGGTAACATGTGCCGTGGTGGTCGCATGTTCGCGCCCACCAAGACCTGGCGCAAGTGGCACGTCAAGGTGAACCAGAACCAGCGCCGTTTCGCTGTCGTCTCCGCTCTCGCGGCGTCCGCGCTCCCCTCGCTGGTCCTGGCCCGTGGCCACCGCATCGAGGAGATCGAGGAGGTTCCCCTCGTCGTCTCGAACGCGACCGAGTCCTTCGCCAAGACCAAGGAGGCTGTCGCGCTCCTCAAGACCCTCAAGGCGTACTCCGACGTCGTCAAGGTCTCGAACTCCCGCAAGCTCCGTGCCGGCAAGGGCAAGCTCCGCAACCGCCGTCACCGCCAGCGCCGTGGCCCCCTCGTTGTTTACAACGAGGACAACGGTATCGTGAAGGCGTTCCGCAACCTCCCCGGTGTTGAGCTCGTCAACGTCCGCCGCCTCAACCTTCTCCAGCTCGCACCTGGTGGTCACCTTGGCCGTTTCGTCATCTGGACTGAGGGTGCTTTCGGCCTCCTTGACGAGGTCTTCGGTACCTTCGACAAGGCGTCGACCTTCAAGAAGGACTACGTGTAAGTGATACGTCTTGGCAGTCCAGAGCCCGAAACTAATGTCGTATGGCCTATAGTCTGCCCACCGCCAAGATCAGCAACCCCGACGTCACCCGTCTCATCAACAGCGACGAGATCCAGTCGGTCGTTCGCCCCGCTGGGCAGAAGATCCAAAAGCGCCCCTGGACGCAGCACAAGAACCCCCTCGTCAACAAGGGTGTTCTGTTCCGCCTCAACCCCTACGCGAAGACCCTCCGCAGGCAGGAACTCCGTAAGTCTGCTATGCACCGCTGCTGGCGCCGGAGCTTATATTATTTGCTTTCGCAGTCAAGCAGGAGCGCGTAAAGGCTGCCAAGGACAAGAAGAAGGCCAAGACCCCGAAGGCCGCTGGCGAGACCTTCTTGAAGACTCTCCTTGCCCCGTAATCGCCTCGCATGAAGTGGTGTACGAGAGGCTATGCAGTCCGGGATCCCAACCCTTATGGTCACGTCCATTGAGCCCTATATGTTGTATGTCGTCCATGCTGGAATCATATTCCATAGGCCTTGTTGCCTGCTACGACTTCCGTGTCTGATCCTGAAGTGATCGCCGAACGTGCGCATTGACTCTGAGCAAGTGACAACTTTTGGGTATGACGCAGCCAAGCGTTGTAGGTATACCGTATAGCCGGCGGCGCGGTTTTCGCGAGCCCCTTGCATTCGGAATTGTGTCTAGATGCCGTCAGTTGCCGTCCAACAGGGGTAGTACGGAAGTAAATACGCGCGTCGCGGCGGCTTGCAGTCAGCTGGTGATTTGAGGTGCTTTGAAAGCCGAATGCTTGTCACTTTCGTACGAAGGGATCCCGAATATACGAGCGCACATGCGTGGATTACAGAGGCAATTCCGAATGCGAGTGGAGCTTATCGTGGGGGATCTACCTCGCCGGCGAACGATATAAACCCCCAAACGTTCAGCGTTGCTCTGCTTCTTCCCACCCGAACACCCTTGTCTCCGAGACCTTCTCGTCAGAACTTATAGCAGGCCAGAACTCCGTGCCACAGTACGTCTGCCCACCCTTGATATCATTGCGTGGTATGCGCTTGGTATGCTAATCTACAAACCCTCGTTTGCAGAACGATCTCATAATTAAGATGATTTCCGCTGAGATTACTGCGATGCCCGTAAACACCTGCTATCTCGTCAAGTGCGATAGCTGCGGCAAGACGAGCTGGAAGGTGCGCATATCCATTCCAAACCACCTTGAGACCTGGAGGGTCTGGCCGCCTTGAATCGTGACGGCCGCCGGTCGCGGCTGTGTCGGGGGCGATAATGAAATGTGGGGGTTCCGGGAACGGCAACTCTGCCTTGTGGCGGGGCCCTGCAACGTGCCCGACTCGAACTTCGCGGGAGGGGCGGCCATCAGTCGCGCCCACAACGCTGGCTCGAATGTCTCAATTTCGCCACGATCGCCCTCCAGTCGCCAGGGCGCAAGCGTCAGGGGTGTGGCGGCCGTCGCCGGCGCGATCTCAACCGTCCACTTTATGCGAAGTCGGAAGCTGATGATTACGTCTGGGTGCGCTCACAGGGATGCGGCCAGCACGCCGACGCGGTGAGTGCCTCTTCTGTTCTGCGTCTGATGGACTTGCTTGGGGCGACGCTCGTACCCCGCCAAATGTGTAGCATTCGGGGCTCCACGACGCCGCTGCCCTCGGCCCCCGGCATTTCAGCTCTAGTGGAGATTAGAGGTCGCTCGCGGGGGGTGCTTTGCCGGGCGTGGCACAAACTGCGGCTGTTGAGCGCGATTCCTCCCGTGGGGGCCCGGCGATCTTCTCGAGCCTTGCCTTCGGGCACTTCTGGCTTGGCCAGACGGGGCGCGAGGGGGACGTGGGTGCCTCGCATAATGGGGTTCATTCGGCGTGCGATCGCGCGGTGCGCATGTCTCGTTTCGGGCGGGGTGTGCGCTGTTGCTGGGGCGCGACGCGAAGGGCGCGGAAGAGAGAGCGTTGCTGGGTGTGTGACGTATTAGACGTTGTTCGATGCTGATGTCGGGTGTGCGCGCAGGTGATGCAGTCTGTCAAGGAAGAGGACAAGTGCACATGCCCGCGGTGAACGCGAAGGCTGGCGAAGTTCGAGACTGGAAGCCCGGTGGAAGCTGGAGATGGGGACGCGAGGAGAGCAGCAGGCGCGCGGACGCGAAGCTGGGAAACCTCGGTGATACTGATGTAGAACAGGGCACATTGTATTCTTGGGCTGATCTGCGGCGTAGTGAATCCATTCGTCCAGACTGTGTCGGCGCGCAGTTGCTGTTGCGAGCGAGAGCATAACGGGAGGTGGTGGTGGAAGAGAGAAAAGAGGGTTAGGCTGGGGTGGCACAGGATGAGCGTGATTGGGCGCCTAAACGCGTGCCGGGGTAGGTCTCAGTGTGGAGTCTTCGCCAGAATTCCTCCTCTCTTCCTCTCCCATCTCTCCCCTCCTCCGTGTCTTCCTCCTCTCTCCCATTCTGGCGGCTGTCCTCTGTACATATTAGATTATGGCCGCCTCCGTCGCATCCAGCTCGCGCGACAGGCCAGCCGACCTCAGGAACAGCGTGCACTCCGTCAACGCTCTCAGCCAGCACGAAGGGGTCGTTGTGACCCATGAGGCCCACACTCGCGAGATTCCAACAACGAGGGGAAAGATGATAAACCAGTACGAATTCGGACACAAGGTTGGCAAGGGCCAGCATGGCGAGGTCTTTCTATCTAAGGACACTACCATGGACAACATGGACGTGGTCAGTCATACTCTTCCCGTCTCCGCTCCTTCTGCCCCCTCATTGCTTCCTCTTCACTCCCATTGGCACCTTCCGACGTTATTGCTACTCAGGCCATCAAAGTCGTCCCTCGCAAGTCCAAGAGCGACCGTATGAGCAAGCTCAGGAAGCGCAATCTCCCCCGTTCTAGCAATACCCCGCTCGTAGACCAGCTCGGCAGTACAGAGCACAAGATACGCAAGGAAATTGCCATCATGAAGAAGCTCAGCCATCCCCATGTTGTCCGCTTGCTCGAGGTAATAGACGACCCGTTGAGAGACAAGATATACATGGGTGCGTACCTCTATCTGTTGTCCACCTCGCTCCCCCTCGTGTGCGCGGTTCGTTCTGTACGTAACCGCGGGAACATGGTGTATGCGTGTCTATGCATGCAACGTGGGGCTCTGCTGCTCTCGTTGTGACTGCTAGGCTCTGTTTGTGCTCTCGATCGTGCTCGCGCATATGTGCATACGCTGACAGTCTGTATAGTCATGGAGTACCTCGGGGGCGGCGAGATCAAATGGCGCACGCCGAAGGACAACCCGCTGCTTCGAGTAGACCAGACACGGCGCATATGTCGCGACGTTATCCTCGGACTAGAGTACCGTACGTCCTCGACGTCTTCGCTTTCCCTAGTTTGCTATATTGAGCGCCCGCGCAGTACATTACCAGGGCATCATTCACCGTGATATCAAGCCTGCCAATCTCCTGTGGACCTCTGACCGCCGGACAGTCAAAATCAGCGACTTCGGCGTCTCCACATTCTCCTATGCACAGCGTCTCGCGGCTGCAGGGAAGGGGAACATCAAGGAAGACGACACGGACCCAATCCTCATGGACGAGTCCGACCTTTCCAAGACGGCCGGTACACCGATGTTTCTAGCCCCGGAGATTGTGGCCGACGTGACCGTAGAGGCTTCCAGCAGCGCGCTCAACCTACACGCGCCACGGAAGAAGCCTCCCATCACTAAGGCGATCGATATATGGGCGTTCGGCGTTATGCTGTATGGCCTGCTCTTCGGCACCCTGCCGTTCACTGCGAACACCGAGTACGAAATATACAAAGTCATCCGGTCGCAAGATTGGGACGTGGCCGACAAGATGGGCCTCGATAGGTTACCTGTCGGCGGCCGGCATCAGAAGCGTCCGAAGTGGCCTCAGGAGGAGACTGAAGGATATCTTGTGGTCGACCTGCTGACGCGCCTACTCGAGAAGGACGCACGCAAGCGGATCACTCTCGAGCAAGTCAAGGTTAGAAGACGAACCTTAGCCTTCCACTATACGTGACTACATTCTGATTGACGGTTCAGCGACACCCCTGGATTGTGCGCGGCCTGGATAATCCTGAAAGCTGGCTCCGCGAGACGAAGCTCACCAATTATCTCTGCCTCGAGCCAAGCGCGGAGGAGACTAGATCGGCAATGTCTATCGTCCGCTTCCGCTGGCTTCCTTCGGCACAGCGGCTCTCGAAGGGCATCTCATCAATATTCAAGCACGTCCGTCCCCAACGATCCTTTCGAAACCCCAAGCGCCACGACGATGACTACGACGACACCAAAGACGTGGGCGTGCACTCCGCCCCCAACTTTGCGCATCTGTCGCGGCAGCGCACGACTCCCGGGCACAACCAACCCCACCACGGTCACAACCACAGCTCTGTGCGGGAGAAGAGCAAGCGCCGCTCACGCGCTGAGCTCTCTCGCAACAAGTCCGCTGGCGAGATCGGTGCGAAGCCTCCACCGCCTCCGCCCAAGAACTTCGACCCATGGCCGGCGTGGAACGCAGGCGCAGTCCCGTCCTCGTCAACGTCGGGTACCCAGACTACGGGAGCTTCGAGGAAGGGGAAGGGACCGGAGACTAATCTTCAGGTTCCCATCCGTTCCAGCCGAGTCGGCTCGCCCCTCCCCTCCCCTGTGAGCTCGAGTCAGGTATCGACGCCAACGACGGAGAACCCGGGCTACTCACCCGACAGCGATCGTCCCCGGAGCATGGTAGCGTCGTGGATGCGCAAGTTCGGCTCTGTACACCGAACGTCGTCGTACGGGCCTCTCCCCATCGACGCAAGCTCCTCGCTCGGCCACGGACGTCCGTACTACGCAGCCGCGACCGCACCACCGTCGCGTGATAGCGGGGACGTCTTCAACAGCCATGTTACGTCACGCCAGAGCAGCATGAGCGGCGGCAAGCTCACGAAGGCGATGCGCGCTGCGAGCTGGACTGGCCCTGAGTTCGCGCACGCGCGCCCGTCCGAGGACATGACAAGTCTGTACTCGGGCGAGCGCATGGAGGATATGCTTGACGACGATACGCTCCTCCTGGGCGCCGGCGGTATCGCGCACAGCCCTGTCCCCTCCGTGCCGAATAGCGCGCTCCTCAGCACCGTCTCGTCCGCGAACTCGCTCGGCGCCCCCGCGACCATGTCTGCCGCACACGCGATCATGTCGCGCAACCCGGAGGGCGCGTCTGACGTGGCCGGGCCTTCACAGCAGGACCCGGGAGCTTCCTCGCGTGCAGCCGCCGCGGTCGCCAACGCGCAAGCACGGCTCCGCACGACGAGCCCGCTCGCCCAGGCGTCGTTCAACCACTCCGAGGTCAGCGTCGGCTCGAGCATCTCGTACGACTCCGCCGACGACAGCTCGAGCTTCTTCACCCCGCCCACCGCTGGGGGCCCGCGGCGCGATCGCGAGGTCGTGTTTAACGAGGACGTAGACGCGGCGCTCGACGACCTTGACGACGATGACGACGCGGACGTCGCGGACAGCGCGGAGTCGTTCGACCTGCACCCGAGCACGTCGCAGATGTACCAGGAGGAGGACGAGGAGAGCGAGGACGAGGAGGAGATGCCGCTCGAGGTGCGCACCCGCCGCCCGTCCGCGTCCGCGGCAGACATGTCGCCCCCGCGCCGTTCGGTGAGCGCGCGCCCTGGGAAGCCGCCGCACTCGCGCTCGCGGGAACGCGACTGCGAGCCACGCCCGATGATCTGTACATAGCGGCCCGCCCCACTGCGGTAGCCGCGGTTCTTGACTTGTAAGGACTATATTCTTGCCGGCTGTTCAGCTCATAGAAACGGACAGAGAATATCTCACCCCACCCCGCCCCTCGAACCCTTCAACTCGCTCAGCTAAATCACTCCCTTAACCGCCGCCCACTCCATGAATCCCATCTCGTACCACCTATTATCGGCTATCCCCATGTTCCACTCGACCACTCACTCATCGCATCTTTTGTCAACTCGCTAGACTGTCCATCATCTCCCTGTATCACTACCACCGTTCCGGCACTTTGCACATCTTCGTCACATTCCCCTTCATACGCATGCACATTCACTTCGACTTCACCTTCAAGTTCATCTACACCTTCAGGCCGTTTAGCGCCCCCTTTTCAGCGCGTGCGCCTTATTCTATGCATCCTTCCCCTGCCCTTCCTCCCGCACTATGCCATCCCGTATACGTATCCTACCACTATGCATGCGCCCATGGTCGATTCCCCCTCACATTCACCCATTTACATTTCCATATCTTTGCACACTTTCCACTGTACATCCACACATCCATACACATACCTGGCTACCAGCTAGCCTACAGCCACCATCCGCGCACGCACAGCCCTAGATCTGTCCCGCTTTGTACATCCATGTCCATATCAACCCCGCCGGGACACCCGTCGTCGTACGGTCGTAGCACCCCCGTAGCACGCTCGATGGAGAGGAATAGAATTAGCCCGTGCTCTGGAGCGACAGGTGCGCGTATCCGTGCCTGTTATACATGTGTCGTGTAATCTACAGCGGACCCGGGTCCGTATCATCATCACAACATCGTCACGAGTCTATGGTAGCTAAGAGAAAGAGAGAGATCCCAGAAAGGCAACGGAAGGCAGAGGAAAGAGACAGGCATATGTGAGGAGAGAAAACGCGCCGCGGCGCCGAGGGCGGCGCGTGTGGGGCATACGGTAACGCAATGGTGACTGTATGCGACAGAAGACCAAATAGGTAGGTGGGGGGAGGAGGAGGAAATCATTTGCGTCAGTAAGGAGCGTAGTACGTGCAAGGAACGGCTAGAGAGGATTAGCATGGAATCGCTCTACGGATAGATATCCAGCAAGGCGCATATGGACATATGGACAGCATGCGGAGGCCCCGACGCGGCGTCAGGGGCCAAGAGTGGTGAGTGGGGTATTGGGTGGGGACTGTGAAGGGGGGTATGGCGAGTATAAGTAGAGCGGGACGGAGGGGTGGTGGGTGGGGGCAAGTTTACGCGTACGCTGGCCATCCGCGGAGGGTCCTGACGGCACCGCCGCCAAGGCGGCCAAGGATGCCCCAGACGGCAGCGGTGCTGTCACCCGGGAACCCCTCACCGCCTGCCTGCATCGAGTTGAAGCTCGACCACGCAGCACGGTCATAGTAGGTCGCACCGCCAGGAATCGCGTATTGCGGCGCCATCGCCTGGCCCATGAGGAACGCGACGAGCGCAGAAGCACCGACGCAAATGAGCAGGTGCCCGCCCGCGACGAGCGAGCTGCCGCGGTCCGGGTCGCCGTACACGTACGTGTTGTAGATGTTGTAGAAGCGGCCGCTCTTGCGTGGACGCGCGGGGGACTTGCCGGGGCGCGGTTGGTTGGTGCGTGCGGACTCCTCGATGAGACGGTCGATCGCGGCGCAGTCGACACCAAGCTCCTCCTTGAGCGCCTTCCAGTCCTCGACGGCATCTACAGAGACACCGCCGATGAGGGGCTCGATCGGGAACTTGAGACCCTTGTGCCAGGTCTTGAGTGTCTCGTTCGCGACACGCAGCGCGAGTTCGTCCCCTGCAACCTGATTGTATGCGGGCGGGAGGTCATGTGCGTGCAGGTGCTCCTGCGCAGCCTTGGGTGTGGGGGGTAGGAGCGTCGACGATGAGGACGCGAGCGCGTCATCGTCTTCCTCCGTGCTTGACGCCTCGGTCTGGATCCCGGCGTCGAAGGTGATGTGCACGGGAGGGGTGGGTATTGGTTCTGGTTCTGTTTGGATCGACATAGTCGACACGAGGGGTTCTTCGGTTTGAATGCTGAATGAAGCGGTGAGAATCTTCGGCGGGGGGTCGGTTTGCACGGTGCGGGATGATGTAAATCCTGCGGGCTCGTGCTGGACGCCGGTGTCTGAGTACTCCTTCGTTTCGTCCAGCTGGTAGGTCTCAATCTTCTTCGCGCGACTGGCGACCTTCTGTAAGAATGAGAGCCGCGTGAGTAATGTATTCGTAGAAACCGCCGTATATGCGCGACTCACCCTCTTGGTACGCGTGATGATGGTCTGGACGACGTCCTCGGACTCTGTCTCGTCGTCCTCACCCTCGACCTCGACTTCGAAGCTCGTCGGCTCCTCCTCGACCTCCTCATCCATATCCCACTTCCCGTCCTTCATCTTGCTGAGGAGCTCCGCGCCGAGGCTCTTACTCACGCTGCCTTGCGCGCTCGCGGTTCCTGAGGAGCCGCCCTTCTCCAGCGCGCTCGCGCTGTTCCGAAGCTCGTCCATGTCGAAACGCATGCGGTCGATGGTCTCCTTGAGCAGCATGTTCTCCTGCTTCTGCTCATCGAGCTGGGCCTGTGCTTGTTGTGCGATCAGAAGCTCCTCCTCGAGCGACGCGATACGCTCCTCGTAGTTTGACTGCTCGCGCAGCCACTTCTGCGTCTCAATAGATTGCATCTGTGCTGCGTCCTGGAGGTCCTTGATCTCCTGGTCGCGCCGTCGGAGCTGGTTGCGGTACCGCTCGGACTCGGCTAAACAATACAACATGAGCAGACGGACGTCAACTAAGCAGACAAGACGTACTGCATTGTTCTTGATATTGCTTCTGTAGACTCTGATAAGATGAGCGGGCGGTGTCGAGGGTCTTCTGCAGCTTCATGATCTCCGTCTCCAACGCCGCGATTTGCGTTGAGTTTTGACGCTATCGGAACAGGTCAGCGAAGGCACATTAGTAGCCGCGACGAAACACGCACCTCTTTGCCACGAAGATCCTTCTCCTCCCGCTTGGTTGCACTTAGCTCACTTCTTGCCTCCTCGAGTCGCATCTGCATGTCTTCTAGCTCTTGCTCATGGTCCGCGAGGCGATTCTGCAGTGTCCGCTCCGCCTCCAGCAGCTTCCTGCCCAAGTCGGTGTTCATCCTCTGAAGCGCGTCCAGACGGCCCTGCATGTCCAACGAAACGGTTGACGAGGCTGCCGAACGATCCATGACAAGACCAAGGAGCGCTTCCTCGATTTCATCTGAGTCGTCGTCCGAATCATCCGCCGAATGTCGGGGAAGAGGCAGTGACGAGATCTGCTCCGAGAAATGCCTTTCGTCGTCGAAGGACGCATCAGAGGCTGGAGGAGACATCAGCCCCGAGGACGTGTCGCGCTGGCCGTACTCTCGCTCGGGCGACGAGCCATAGTAGTCATTCGCAGCACTATCCAGTGACGAGAAGTGTCCCTGCGGCTGTGATTGGGCGCGCGAGTGTGGGCGCGAGGGGCCACCAAATGGAGGCGAGCTGATGGACTTGCTGACTTGAGGAGGGCTGAACGTCGGGCTGGTGGGGTTGGAGGGCGCGCGACTACGTCCGGGTGTTCGCGCATATGAACTCGGTGGTGATGTCACGGACTGGAAAGCGTCAAGAAGTGTCAGCACGCACGCATGTAGGAGCCTCAGCAGAACCCTGATAATTTTGATCAAAGCCAGTTCACGTAGGACAACCTCTCATACCGTTTCGTCAGAGGGCACACGCTGGGGTCGCTTTCACCTTCTGGTTCACATATGCATGATACATACACCCACAACACTCTGGGGTTGGTCCAGTGGTTCGAACATGACAAGGCGACCCCGGTGACTCTCCATCAAGTTCCAGGTAAGATATTGGCTTGTCCGCCGTGAAAAAGGCTTCGGGTAGGATTATCAGTAGTCCGGTATAAGCCACGCACCTCCGAGTCACTCATAGCGCGACTGTGGCCAGCGTCGCTCTTGCGACGCGACGGGGGTGGCCTTCGTGACCAACTTGACGGCGCATTCTTGTTCAGCGGTGTGGTGCGCTGTCTCCGGCTGGTATCGAATGGCGATTCCTGGGACGGACCTCTTGACGATGGTCTGTAGTATGTGCCAGTGGAGTCGCGACTTGACGAGCGCGAGTTCATGCCGTCATAGTCACGGTCCTCCGAGCGGCCGCGGTCCGAAAACGCGCCCGCGTTCGGTGGTGGTGAGCCCTCGGGACTGTGCTTGGGGCTGGGGCTGAGAGTGGTCTGCATGGCGATGAATTGGAGGAGGACCTGGGGCGTGACTTGGATGCCCGGGTTGGTCGCGATGAGGCCTGTGAGCTGTTCCTCCTCGTCGCGCGTCATGAGCTCGACTGCATTGTGGTTGCTTGAGAAGGTCCGGAGAACGTCGACGAGCGCATCTCCGGGGATGACGGGTTCGTTGGCTTCATTGTAATGGGATTGGGGGTGGTCCTCGAATATGTCGTTGATTTCTTGTTCGAGGTCTGCAATTGACTGGCGGTTTCTTCCGTATGTTTCCTACCGTCGCGAGTGTAAGAGCGCGTCGTTAGCAGCAGAAGAGAGGACGTACGGCTGCCATCTTGTCACATAGAAGTACAGGGGTGCGGACGGAGTGGGGGTTGGGGAGAGAGATGCGTTGTGGCTTGGACACCGCTGCCCATAGCCGCCGATCGCGTCCGACATTGATTACGTAAGACACGCGCCGGCATTGTCCATATTCAGTGAGCTGTGCCTCGCCGCTTTGCATTCAAAGCGGACTTTGTTTGTACACCACCTCCTACTACGCAACAGCGCATAGCTGGTCAAAATTTGCAGCAAAACTCTGGTTGATATGTACAAGGTACTTTGCGCTTTAGCTTAAGGAACAGATGCTGTCCACCAGGGCGGAGATTCAATCCGGTTGAACTTCAACCAGGACCTGCGATGACTAGGACGGTACAAGCATCCAGCCGGACGGAGGCCAACAAAACACGCAAGTTTGAAACCGAACACTCTCGTTCCATTGCTTTACGCGGACTACATTCGCCGCAATACGGGACAGCTGCTACGCGAAAATGGCATGCCACGCAACGGTCGTCAAGTCGCGTGAAGAGCCTCGTTCTCAAGCACCTGACGGAACATCTGCAGCGCCGCTTCGCCTCTGTGCAGGTTACCCCACTTATATGCAGCTACTTCGTGACCACTAGACGAAGGACACGACACTAGTCAGTATGAATTCGAGGGTAATAAATGAAGCGTACGTACGCTCCGAAGACGCGAAGGTAATGCAGATGTCCTGCGTTCTTGAACAGACCTCCAGGTTCGCCGCGAACGGTAAAGTTGGAGAACTCCTGCTTCGCCCACTCGTCGCTGACCGTCGTATTCATCTTGTCAAGCTAAACGGGCGTGCGGCGTCAACTTCAGAAGACCTCAGGGGGTACGAAAGCGAAGTGCATACCATGGCCTCCACACCGAAGTAGTTCAACTGGTAGTCCTGTTTGCGAAGACGTCAGCCACCTCTTCGAACCCGCAAAAAATCATCACCTACTGCATCCCCAACGTAGAGCGTGGTGTGTATCCCCTCATTGATCACAGACTCAAGCGTCGGCACCGAGTTCTGCATCCACTCGCCCGAGAACGCGAACAGCACCCCGCTGTTGACCTCTCCGAACGACCCCTCCGCGCCGATCCGGGCCTTCCGCGCGGTATCGTTCGCGTAGGCAGTTATATCAGGCGGAAATGAGTCCTCGAAGCCCGAGAGGATGTAGTCCTCGTCCTGGTCGCCGACGAGCCGGTGCGCGACCTCAGAGTCGCAGTCGAACTGTGCGGTTGCGCAGATCTGCGAATCAGAGGTGTTGTAGCAATTGGTGATCTGTTACACGGCGGAGTGAGTACACGGCGCTTTGTATGGGTAGGAGGCCGTATACGTACCTCGTCGCGGCACCCTCCAGGCTCGATCCAGCTTTGGTTGGTTGATGTGAGTGTGTCGTTGTCAGCGGTAGCGAAGTACCTACAGAGTGGCGGTGCCCCTCGGTTTAGACACTTTCATGGCTACAATACTCGAAGTGCTCACGGGTTAAATTGGGCATAATCGAAGTAGCTCCCGTATTGAGTGAGCGGGTCCTGCGCGGCTCGTTTAGAGCTCTGTATTGAATCAGCACGGAACACAACTTTCAGTCAAACCATCCCCAATCCCGAGCATCTTCAAATTGACAGGTACGCCTTCCGCGCTACCATTGGCGATGCGCTTATTCTGATCCAGGAACTGCCTATCTCCCCATGCGTCAGTGCACCTTGGACTCAGATTATCGGCGGAGAAGGGCTCGCACCTTGCGAAAGTGGGTCCATAGTGTCCGCCGTACCTACGAACAACACATGTCAAGCCTTGTTTGCCTCAAGCGACCGAAGGTGAGCTACGATTCCGTCCAGATACCGAAGTCGTTGCTTTGAAACTTGCTGAAGCGGTCGTCCGCAAAGAGGATCTGCAGGAACTGAGCGCCGGAGGTGAGCGTCGTATATGTCGTGTGCTACAAGGTGGGTTGGCTCATGCTCCAGACATCTTGAGCAGCATCGACGGAGTTATTGAGATTCCTGTTGCCCTGCGAGAAACCAGTCGGTATCGGCTGGTCGATGTATATCCTTCAGGTGGATGGCTTTTGAGAGTAACACTGTAGTACTGGATCTGAGAAGAACATACATATTTGACACATTGTTCCAGGAGAACGGATTGTAGGAGACACTGGTCGTGTCATTGTTGATCCAGCAAGGGCCATGTTCCTGGAAGACCCCTACGAGGCCGGATCCTCCGGGCTGTCAATCGAGGTCAGCCATACATGTTTCGGACGTGATCCTGGTTGCCATGTAAAAGGTACTCACACCACCCTGAAGCCACAGCGTCAGCGGTACAGTCTCCGGATTCTCGCACGCCTCAAAGAACCAGAACCTGCGACGCGCGATGAGCATGTTCAAAGACTTCGCTCAACTTAGCCAATTTCAGTTACTACTTGACTCATCACATGCTGTTCTCCTCGTCCAGGTCGGCGTAGCCGGACGCTTGGTACACCCCGGGCGTCGTCTCGCACTCGCCGCTGTTCTCGACGATGCGCAGCTTGCCTGGGGTCACATCCCTTTTGACTCCGGCCAATGCCCTATGCGCGACAGCGTTCCCGAGTACGCTAGAGAGCACCGAGAGCGTAGAGACAAGTGCTACTAACGCTGTGAGTCTAAGCATCTTGGAGCTTGCGGGAAATCCGACAAGAGCGTCGAGGTTAACCGCGGTCATGTTGACGGGCGCAGTATATATACACTGTCGATGTGATGAGGGCTGGTGCGATCTCCGAACTGCACCGTCGCCCATCACATTTTCACATTCTTCTCGGCGATGCGAAGTGAGCCGCAGGCACCCGCACCGGGCGCGGACGAGAGCCACATGTTGCCTATAAAATGCCGTTAAGTTAAACACACGTCAAGGGTTGCGAGGGTCAGCGGACACACCATTACGACTAAGTCTAGGCGACGTCGGCGGGCGAATGCAGCCTCCAGAGAGAAACTGCAGGTTGGGGACTGGCGTTCAGGCCACAAGGCTGACGCTGGCGGCGTCATGCCTATTGATCATAACGGCACCGTAACGATGACCAGGCAACATACGGGTAGGTGGTCAGATACTGATGCGGGGGATTTCCGCCGTGTTGCGGGTGCATTGATAGAAAGCGACATTGGAGCTGACTTCGTACTCGGCTACGTACGAACGCTGCGTTACCGGACATCTCAGGAGGACGAGGTCATTCACTACGTCACTGGGCCATCCTGGACAGGGCTTCGCGGGGCCCGGAGTTACCTACGTATGTACCATTAGGTCTGGATGTCGTGCTGTCTACTACAGAAGAGCCCCGTCAGCGTATGTCCTGGTAGCAATATGACGCAACGATGATTACGAGCGGTACGTACTCTTCATGCCTGTAAAATATCCTCACATTTGGATATTCGCATGGAGAGTCCCCTCGAAGGTCGCAAGGCTGGAACAGGCTGTTGTGGTGCGACGCCTCTCGCTCGGGTGGTGCAGAGGACCCCGTGGGAAAGCTGAGTTTCAACCGTCCTTGATATAGTTGACAACATCGAGCGCCTTTGCAACCACCACCATATCGTCGAGAGTTCGTTGCATTATAGGAGAATATAGGTGAGCAACTTTGGCACAACACGACGACACTACCCTACAAAACACACAGAGGGCTCTGAGTACGGTGGTATACGGTATCCCCTTTGAGGTCAAACTTTCGTCGCGCCCGGAAGGGGCGAGGACTCGAGACTCTAAGCGTTTGAAATCCGGCCGTGAAGACTCATGGTAGGATTGGCGAACGTGGCTCATCATCTCAGACAATAGGCAGGCATCGTAGGCTCAATTGGTCTGACAAACGCCACTCAGATCCACGAGTGCACTGATTGTCCTCCCCGCTCCAAAGGCGAGGCTGGCCGCCATGGCGTGCGTCAGGTTCGGTCGAGGGCCTGTGAGCCGCAGCCTTGAATCACAACAATGACATACCGAGAACATATAAGCACCCGCAGGAGAGATCTCGTCGCTGAAGGCCCGCTTGCGCATCGGCTCCTCCACAAGGCAACACAGGCTATCTCTGCAAACATCTCCAACGAAGTTACGTCGACCATGGGCCAATACTGGAAGTTGTACGTCTGTTGCATCCACAATCCATCATATGTAGCTATACTCACTGCTGATGATTGCAGCTTCAACCCCAGTGGACTGCAGTACGCAGACCCGGAGGGAATGTTCAAACTGGGGTGTATCTTCTTTGATAAACAACCATTTCTCGTGCGCAGTCTAGCCATACCCTATCCCGCGTAAAGTCCTCCTTGCAAATGTGCCTCTATTCCACTCACTAACCCAGCCGGTGTAGACCTGATCTCGCCAGATATCTTGCAAACGCTCCCCCACTAGGCACCATTGCGAAGAACGGCCTCCTCTCGCTTCCGGACGAGATTCTCCATAACATCCTTACGCACGACGATCTGCAGGTGTTCGACGGCGTCTGCCTCGCCATAACGTGCAAGAAGCTACTCGCCATTGCTGAAGGAGGCCTCCTCAAGGATGGCCGCGAGCGTTCCTGCGCCGTCTGGGCAGGCAAGCAGATCGTGTGCCTCGGAGAGTACACACATCTCGAAGACGCGCCGGAAAGCCTGATTCCCTCAGCTCTGAAAACCGATATTATCGAGCGGCTCAAAGCGCAGGGCTGTGGCCCCGAGGATGAATACTACGCTGGACATTCTTACGCCGGACTTATACACGTCGGCAGCGAACCTACATTCTACCGCGGCTTGCTGGATCACAGGAAGTTCGTGGACAAGCTCCCAATGCCAGACCGCCGCTTGTTCGTCGCCGCGCTCGCCGTGACATTTCCCACGCGCGATGACTGGGTGCTGCTCAACACCGTGAAGCACGAGTATGTCCGCGCGGGCGCGCTCGCGGCGTTGGGCGGGACGCCGGATGCGGAGCAGCCGTTCCTGAAAGACTCCCCGATCGACCTCGGCATGGCGCTCTTCACGCGGTTCTGCTACTCGTACAGAAACGACACTGCGCTGCCCAACAAATCGGTCAACATCCACCGCGGGAAGTGGGTCGGCGACCGGTTCGCTATCGACACGATCGAGCGGATGAAGCAAAGCTATCCGAAGCGCGAATGGAAGGACGTTACGGACGAGGTCGTCGCGGACATCGAAGCCATCTACCAGGACGAGTTCGACGAGGACTGGGAGTGGGAGCTCACAAGAAGCCAGGGTCCATGTGACCCTTGGTATTACCAGTGGGACGATGATTTTGAGCTGGAGGTGCTGCTACCCAGTCCGGAGATGCAAAGATTTCGCGAGCTCCGGGAAAAAATCAGGTATCAGAAGCTAGTCACCTTGACCGCCGGGTGCGACTCGAAATGAATACTTGTGTTCAAGTTAGACAGCTACTTTGACCAGTCTTTTTGTGTATCCCCCAGTATTACGAATAGCATGCTTGTATTGATTTCATGATAGGATGCGGCATCTGGGCCTTGAGCTTGAGGCTTAGTATTCAGTCATACTTGATGGCACGATATATCGCATCCGGTATGCTACTAGCTATACTCTTGAAATATTGTACACGCCGGAAAAGTCAGAGCTGTACAAAGTGGACCTGCTAATGTTCACATATTACTATGGTGAGACGGGATATGTTCTGTGCATGTACATATGCATATCGGTGCTATTACAAGCATGCGTCGGCGATTGTCATAACGAATTGTGCGGAAGTACGGGCATAGTAAATGTAGGCGGTTTAGAAGCTACATGTGTGGACGAAGATATTAGCTAGCTAGTAAGTAATACAACCAGGTCAGTGGCGGAGAAGAACAATCCAAGTAGGGATACAGTGGTGCGAAAGCTAAGGCGGCTACAATTGGCACAGACAAATAGACACAGAGCCCATGACATCTCTGGCGGGTAGCTTCAGCTCGGACAAGTCCAGAACGAGGTTGCATGGGGAGGAGCAGATCCTCAGAAGTCATCACGGCGCGCATGACAGCCGATGCCGCAGCAAGCGAGTATCGTCAGATACTCGCGCAGCTTGCCTACAAGATTCCTATCAGTGAGGGGTATTTACAAGGCAGTCATAAACGACAACTCACGTCGTTGCCGCACAGAATGGGCATAAGGGGCTGGAGAAGGGGCATACCGCCGCCGCTGCCGTCCTCCACTGGAATGACGCATGTCAAGGAACGACTCGTAAGGCTGCGGGATATATCTGCACCGTGGAGAGTGCTTGTGAGTCGCTTGGACAAGAGAGCACGGAGCGGGTGGCTGCGCACCTCTGTACAGGATCGATGTCGTGTAGTGTGAGATGGGACGTGAGAGCCCTGATGTTGGGCAGAACATTGCGACAGCCCGGTCGCTGGCAGGGAATGTTCCTGTCCCTTCCGTATCGGATCGCCATCACGTACGCCTCCCCGGACTGGCGACGAGTGTAAGTATACGTGGTGTTGATAGTAACTAAGAGTACTCACAGCCTGGCCCATAGCGGTGGTTCGCGAGTCCCTGGCGCGTACCCGCGGGGCCATTGAGCTCTCCATAGACGTCCCAACGGAGAGGCCATCTGTGCTCGGCACGTCCAGGTAGGTGACCGTGGACGACACGCGTGGCCGCGATCGCAACTCACGCGAGTGCGACGCCCTGTAGCGCGCGGCGATCTCCTGCGCAGGGCTGCTATTCCGCGAGTATGCGCTAGTGTCCCTGCTTGTGGTGGCACGGCGCGACGTCCGGGAGCGCGACATGGACCATGTACTCTCGTTATCGTTGTAGTCGTACCGGTCGTGCAGTGGGCTCTTGGGGAAGATCATGCCGTACCGCTTCGTGTGGTCGGCAGGCCTGGGTTTGGTGGGCCGCCGTCGTGGCTGCTGAGGCATGGGTCTGCTGATGACGACCACTGGCGTGTTGGCGAGTGACATGCCAATCTGCGGGGCAGCCTGCAGGGTCGACTGGCGATAGTATGTGCGCGACATGAGGCCTTGAGGAGTGCGGGAAGTGAAAGGAGGGTGTTCGGGTACCATCCCAAAGGGCGGCGGGAAAGGCCTTTAAGACTTCTCGGAGGATGCGCTTTGACTTTTCACCTCTTTGTCCTACGCTAGTGTGGCCCGGGACATGACGCAGCGGCTCGGAGATCAGAGCGGGCAGTTCATAGAAGCACAATGCGCGCCATAGAGCAACCAAGCAAGCCCTATGGATCCGGAGAGCGAGTGCTTTGTGTGCCGTGCAGGTCCAAGCTTAGTGCCGCCCGAATCAGATCGTCGAGTGGCAAGGGGCGGTTGGATGGCCACAGTTTCCATAGCCGTGGCAGGGCCTCCCAGAGCAGCGAGCTTGTCGGCCACAGCATAGCGAGGATGTAGGAAGGACAGGGACGCGTGAGGCCAGACATGGTCGTCGCGGTGCAAGAGACGGCGCGGCTGCTCGCGCGGGGCGCCCGCTTTCCAGCGGCAACTTCGCCTCACGAACGCCGGGGTCTGACCATCTCTCTTCCGACCCACCACGGTCGACAACCTACGCCATGTCCCTAGTAGCATCGTCATTGCGCGCATCACAGCAAACGGCGCGTCGGCTGGCCACTGTGTCCGCAGCGAGCCGCGTGCTCTCAAGCCATGGCCAAAACCGCGGAGTCAAAACTCAACCGGCGTATGAGGGCCACGTCCCGCTCAACTGGTTTGAGGCCGGCTTCCTCACCCTTGGGTCCGCTTTCATGTCGCTCGCGAACCCTCGCAGGGGAGGTGCGTGACCGTGCAAACTCCGCGAAGTGGCCCAGCGTAATCTCCCAGTCCGCCAGATATGGTCGCCGCGCTCGGAGACCTGACCTCGGGCCCTGTGCTGCCGCGTCTGCGCGAGGCTATGCTCGAGAGTGCGGAGGGACGCCAGATTCTGAAGGAACGCCCGAGGGTCAACTCTGAGACTGTAGACATGAACAAGCTCGCGATGCTCCCCGAAGGCACGTTCGGAAACGCGTACGTGACCTGGCTCGAGCGCTGCGGCGTCACCCCCGATACTCGTGAGCCCGTAAGCACCCCCCACCACGCTACGCACCCGGAATGAAGGCTTCTGACATTCATGCAGGTGCACTACGTGGACGACCCCGAGCTCGCGTACGTCATGCAGCGCTACCGCGAGAGCCACGACTTCTACCATTGCCTCTGCGGTCTGCCCGTGAACGTCGAGTCCGAGCTCGCACTCAAGTTCTTCGAGTTCGCAAACCTCGGGCTCCCCATGGCCGGCTTCGCTGCTGCGTTCGGCCACCTGCGCCTCACGCACGCGAAGCGCGAGCGCCTCTTCCGAGAGTTCGTGCCCTGGGCCGTCAAGTGCGGCGGCTCCGCGCAGAGCCTGATCACCGTCTACTGGGAGAACCGCTGGGAGCAGAACATCGCGGACATGAAGAAGGAGTTCGGCATCTGGGACCCGCCGGAGCCACGCTGGAGCAGGCCGCTCAGCGAGGCCAAGGCGGCTGCGGCGAAGAGGGCTGCGGCCTACGCCCAGCAGCCTTCCTCGACATTGTAGTCGCATCGGATGCTTTGGTTGTATACAGTCTTTTACATTTGATACACTTAATTGGGCTTCTGCTAGCACTCCCCCGCTTACTGTCCTTCAGGCACCTCTCGCCTCGAGCACGGCTTCCCGCAGCCGCTTGATGGCCTCTTCGACGTCGGCCTCGTCCAGGAGGCTGAACGCGGCACGGACATAGGCGGTCTTTTCCCCGTTCGGTAGGAATACGGTGCCGGGCAGCGCCAGGACGCCCTTCTCCAGCGCCTTCGTACGGATGAGGCTCTCGGAGTCTTGCTCTTCTGCGCTTTCACTGCCGGGCGCGTTGAGCAGTAACTTGAACCTTCGAGGGGTTGAGTTTGTATATACGATGTCGCTGACAACTTGACGTACCAGAAGAACATCCCCGCCTCGGGCGTGTCCCATTCTGCCAGGCCGTCGAGGTACTGCTTCATGAACCGCTCGAACACGTCGCGCTTGCCCTTGTAGAACTCCGACACTGCCAGCGTGTGCGCCTTGAAGTTGTCGTACCCCCACGACTCGAGGAGCGCGTGTGCAATGGCCTGTGTGAGCGACGAGGTCTGTAGGTTCGCTACTGCGGTCTGCATAGGAGCATGGTGGTGTTAACGCGTGTGGAGAGGTATGATTGTGAATAAATGGACGGACGTGCATGTCGACAACAGTCATGAGGGCATCTGGGCCACACATGAAACCAATGCGGATACCCGACGAGAGGATTTTGGAAAGGCTGTCAAAGCGGATCACCCGCCCAACCTCGGGCTGCTCTAGCTCGAGGGAGAAGTACGATGGTGGCCTCGGCGCGCTGCCGAAGTACAAGTAGTAGTACGGGTCGTCTGATGTTGTGACGCCTATGTCAGCGCATATATTCGTCGTAACCGTTGGAGAAAAAAGACGGACCCTCGAGAATGAGAAAGTTGTGCTCGCGTGCGAGGGCCAGCACTTCTTGGCGGCGCTCCTTAGATGCGGTCATGCCCGTCGGGTTACCGCCGTACTGGAGGATTTAGTGTTAGCGAGATGTTCAATCGTGTGCAGTGGTTCACGCACGGGCACAGTGTATAGGATCTTAGGCTTGGCCTTAGACGCCGACCAGGCCTCGAGGGTTGACCGGAGGGATGCAGCGTTAATTCCCTGGGAATCTGTCGGGACCGCTACAACATAGATATTCAGCTCGAGCATGGGCGCGTAAATGAGTAACGGGCAGTACCGACGAATTCGCAGTTCAAGGACTCGAAAGTCGGCAAGATGCCGCTGTGAACATACATCAGCTGCATGCAAATATGATGGCCAAAAAATGGTCTTGACTTACGCATACACCGGGGACTCGACCAATACAGCGTCTCCCGGATTCACCAGCGCAAAGATCGCCTAGTCGACATCAGCACAGTCCACCGATGTACCTCCACACAGTTACCCACCTTATGCAACACATCCTGCGACCCCGCCCCCACGCTCACCCTCCACCCCTCGCCCTTCTTCCGCCCATGCTCGCGTTCCTGCAGCCCATAAATCCACTCAATCATGCTCGGGAGGCCCGCGGTCGGGCCATACTGGAGGCCCTCCGCGAGCGCTGCCCCAGTGATGTCGGTGGTAAACTCCTTCTGTGGGTCCGTGGGCGAGCGCGCCTTGATCTGCACGGACGTGAGGGGGAACGTCGCTGCGTTCGGCTTGCCGGCGAGCAGGGAGATCATGCCCGGGCGCAATTCGAGTGGGTAGAGCCCGCGGACTATGGGAGATATCGGTGAGCAGGTCTAGTTGAACTTCAAGAAGGAAAGTACGCACTAGGGCTGGGCTTGCGTGCCTTCGCAGAAGCCGACAGGAAGTCCTGGTAGAACTCGGCTGGGAGATTTTGTACCATGTTGGTGAAGTAGACTGTAGGCTAAGGAGCAGTCGATTCAGTAGGTCCCTGTCCACCGGCAGTCTGAGAGGAATGTCTGCTTACAACTGCTAGAGATCAATATGTACTATGTACGCACAGACTTGAGCAAGCTGCAAGCTGCCGTGGGACACCGCGTGCACTGTGTGGGGTAGAGTCATCATCATCTATGACGTGACTCGCCGGATTAGGCAACTCTTCAAGAACGAAAAGGATAACATTTTAGGAGAATACAAACCCAAACCCGTCATAAGGCGGAAATCGTGGGTGCACTGCAGCTGATAATGCAGCGAGTGTGAGTATCAAGCAATCGTTTGTCATTTTATCAACCGAGCAGACTCTGTCTCTCAGAAGCGTCTGATCCACTCTCTTCCGCATCGCGCCTTTTGAACAGCCGCTTCACCCTTCCCGCAAAGCAGAGTGCGACGCTCTTGATCCCCTCTACGATCTTACTAATCACCCAATTGCGGGCGCGGTATACTGCGTGCTCGCGCGTGTCAATCCTATCCGTGCGCACGCGGTGTTCGGCGTCGACTACGACTCCGAGGGCGAAGATTGTCGTGACGATGGAGGAGAGAGCGGTGCACGAGGAGATCATAAACATAATCACCATCTGCAAGCGTGCGGCTTGCTCGACGGAGGAACCTCCGAGGATAGCACCCGTCATCATGCCTGGGATGGCGATAATTCCGATGACGCTAGTTGAAAAGGCATCAATCGTAAGCGTGAGCTGGTTGTATGCGGTGCGGTATGGGCTGACCTCATCTGGTTGATGTTCGGAGTGAGTGCGAGGCGGAGGGCATCTCGGGCGATGGGTTTGCACGCTTCGAACCGAGAGGCTCCAAATGCGAGGTACATTTCCACCTTGTCCTTGTTGTCGCTGATGAAAGTCGGTGAAAGAAGCATGAAGGGAGAGGAAATCAGCACGTACTACACCTCCTTCAGGACGTATGTGACGGATACGACAATCCCGGAGATGGTTGCACCACATAGCATGCCGACAATGGGGACTGCACACAGTCAGACGCATTCGGCGCAAACGCTTTATGAAGGACGTTACGGACTGTATTGCTCTGGCTTCCAAAACGGGTCGACGTCCATGGCAAAACGGACGCCGACGATAGAGACTGGTATCGTGGACCCAAGCATTCCCAGCAAAACGGAGGGGAACTAGACACGCAATTGTATTAAGTACGAGAGCAAGGACTAATGAACGCCCTGACTGACCATGTAGTCGTAACGCTTCTTCGACTTGTTAATCACTTCCAAATGAGTATCGTGAGCCATACGATGTGAAGAACACCACAGAAGCACTCACCGGTTTCCGCGGTACCCATGAAGTTCAGCAAACACGCCATTCCCGCGACTGCCCATGGGTTATTCGTCTCGAACACTTTTTGCAGTATAAGCGCAACAACGCTTAGTTGCACAATGCAGCGCACAGCCGCGGTTATAAGAGAGCTCCCCACCCCTAGTCCAAAGGTCGTCGAGAGCAAGCCATCGAGGAGGATAAAGGAGAACGCAAGCCCGACATTGCCCCAGTTGAGGTGGGTGGAAGGATCACCAGGGCCGGGATCCATAGCTTGGACAGAAATTCTCCCAGAAGGTCGGAAAACGCGAAGACGATGATTCTTCTTGGTCGTGGGATGAGGCGAAGGTTGACAAGAAGCCTTCCTGGCCTCGCTCGGGAACGCTGCAGCCGCTGCAGACCGACGCGCATGACGTCGAGCGCGTCGATACTAATAGAGCGTCTATCTAATCAGTGAGTGTCTCAGGGCGGACTATCAACTACCCGGCGGAGTTCCAAAGCCAGGAACACGATCTGACCTCACCGTCTTGAGTCGGTGTGCGCACTCCTACCTACGACCTAGACAACGCTTGCCCGCTATCCACGACAGCGAGCGCACCTCTACAGGATCGACCCTGTCCGAAGGGCCCGCGGACATCTGTGCTTTGCCGCTGACAACGAACCTTGACTGTGCTACTGTCACCTGCAGTCTACTTATCCCACAGCCGGCGGGGGAAGCAGAAGCATTCAATCCATCATGTTCTCTCTCGGGCTGCATCGTCTCGCGCTCCCAGCATCCTTGCTCTTGTTCTGGGTAAACACTGTATACGCCGCAGGCAGGAACGCCTCGTCCGGTTACTCTTTGAACGCACAGGCTCTCTCGGTATGTTACTCGTCATCTGTCACTGCTGCGGCGATGGTATTGAACGGCGGATAGCCTCTGGAAGTTGTGAATGCTAGACCAGGTATGTGCGACCTACGCTTTTGCTTTCTACACACTCTGAGATTCTATGCTTTCCTGCAGAACGTTGTCCGCCTTGTTTCAACTGCCAGCTTGACGCGTTCACTTGCGGCAACTTCGGAGAGTGTTCCAAGTTCGACGGACAGTGCAAGTGTCCTCCAGGTTGGGCAGGAATAGACTGTTTGACTCCCCGTATGTTGTTTCTACTCACCACCCAGTTACTTGAGTCTAACGTTTCGTAGAGTGTGATTCCCTTGCCGATGGAGAGCACCGGAGACAACGAGAAGACGGCAGGGAATGCGAATGCAAGGATGGTTGGGGTGGTATTAACTGTAACGGTAAGCACATACGCCATCTGCTGAAGAGTTTCGCCCCAACTCGCGCGCCGCAGTATGCAAAACGGACGACGCATGCGTTGGGTTCCCTCTACTCGGTCAACCCGTGGGGGACGATGACAGAATCGGCAACATGACTTGTTACAAGGGAGGCGAGACCGTCTTCAACAACCACCAGATGTGCGACGTCACTAGTGCGTACTTGTTCGCTATTGCTGTGTTGCGCAGCAATGTTGACGCGCTTGCTAGACCGCAAGATCTTGGACATGCTCCCCGACCGGCCCCCTCAGGTGACGTTCAGCTGCGAGAAGGAGACCGAGTCATGTCATTTCCAGTTCTGGACCGCGCAAGTTGAGTCGTTCTACTGCGAGCTGCGCGAGTGCAGTTCGCGGGCGGAGCATGGATACGACAAGAACTCGACATACTACGACTGCGACAAGATCCAGTGCAAGTGTGTGCCCGGGCGGTTCATTTGTGGCGAAGATGGCAGTCTCGGTGAGGTCACTTTCTGCATCGACTGGGGGTATTCCTCATCGACCAGCCCGTTTCAGACATCACGGATTTCCTCAAGGAGGAGATCAAGGGCCCTGCAACGTTCAGCTGCACGACCGGCAAAGGCTGCAAGTTCGAAGAGCCGGGCATGAACGACCTGATCTCGACCTTCTTTGGAGACACCTACATCACCCTGCAGTGCCAGGGCGGTGAATGTCTGCACTACTCACAAGTTCCGGGTTACGTGGTAAGTTTTGTGGTAGAATCAATCCCGGCGCCGCTGACGCCCCGTAGGCTCCGCCTAAACCAGACAACGCCGCGTTCGTGGCTCTCAGCATCGCGGGCGCTGGTCTCATCGTCATTTTGGTTTCCGCAAGTACGTTTTGCAGTTAGAAAATGCCTAAGACTAGTGCTGACATACCGCTATAGTCCTCTGGTGGGCTGGTCGCGCTCGCCCCAGCGACTTCGGCACCATCCGTCTACCCGAGAACGAGTCCGCGAAGCTCATGACAGACCACGTCCCCGCGTCTCTCCACTTCTCTAACATCTCGTACACACTCAACGGGCACACCATCCTCGACAACATCTCCGGCTCCGCAAAGCCCGGGCAGCTGCTTGCGATCATGGGTGCCTCGGGTGCGGGCAAGTCGACGTTCCTGGACATCTTGGCGCGGAAGAACAAGAAGGGCAGTGTTGGTGGCACGACGCTTGTCAACGGGCGTGAGATCGCAGACGCCGACTTCAAGAAGGTCATGGGCTTCGTGGACCAGGAGGACACGCTGATGAGCACGCTCACGGTGTACGAGACCGTGCTGTACTCGGCGCTGCTGAGGCTGCCGCGGGAGATGAGCCTTGAGGCGAAGAAGTACAGGACGCTTGAGACGATGAACGAACTGGGCATCTTGGGTATCAAGGACTCGCGTATTGGGGAAACTGGTGAGTATCATAATCGTAGCCTGCAGCATCGCCGATAACTCACGATGTGTAATAGGCCAGCGATCCATCTCCGGTGGTGAGAAGCGCCGAGTGTCCATTGCGTGCGAACTGGTAACTAGCCCGTCTATCCTGTTCTTGGATGAGCCTACTAGCGGTATGTGCTCCAGTTGCCTTCCACAGCCCATAGCTCATAGTGTTCAGGTCTGGACGCGTACAATGCCTTGAGCGTGATCGACAGCCTCGTCTCCCTCGCACGCGACTACCAACGTACCGTGGTGTTTACCATTCACCAGCCGCGCAGCAACATCGTGTCTCTCTTCGACCAGCTGATTGTGCTCGCTCGGGGCAAACTCATCTACTCGGGCGAAGCTGAGAAGGTCACGGACTATCTCGCGGAAGTGGGCCACCCATGCCCTCTCGGCTTCAATGTCGCGGATTTCCTCAGTACGTCGCTCTTCTCTGCTTCCCGTGGATTCAACGTTGACACTCGTGATCCGCAGTCGATCTTACGATGCAAGCCGGTATGGAGCCCCGCTCGCTGGACAGCCCGGTCGCGGAGGAAGCCCAGCCCGCCGAAGAGGAGTCCAACATCCGGGACGAAGAGCGTGCCTTCCTGCACGACCGTGCCTCGTCCGCCTCCGTCCACTCAATGTCCCGCGTCTCACGCGTCGAAGAAGGCACCGAGCCCACACGCGCAGGGTCCATCCACTCCTCCACAGCTTACATCCGTCGCCAGACTTCTCGCCTCCTCGATGCTATCAAGCCATCCAGCGGCGCGAGGGACGGGCCTGTTCCGCCAAAGCTCGCCGCGCTCATCGAGGCGTTCAGGAACAGCGACGTCGCACAGGCGTTGAATGCGGAGATCATCGAGGTCGCGAGCGCCCCTGCGGCGCAAGGCAATGGCAATGGTAATAACTCGGCAGAGCTCCCGGACGTCGCGGCCGAGAGCAGCATCACGCGCGGGCGGAAACGGGCGAGCTGGGCGACGCAGTTCCGCATCCTGAGCGGACGGGCGTTCAAGAACCTGTACCGCGACCCCGCGCTGCTCGCCGCGCACTACGCGTCTGCGATCGGAGTTGCCCGTGAGTCTAGCTTGATACGATTGTTCTTGAGGGATGGCGCTGAACGGTTTGCACTGCAGTGATTTGCGGGTTCTTCTTCCAGAATATCACGGAAGATATCGCGGGCTTCCAGAACCGACTGGGCGTGTTCTTCTTCACGCTCGCGCTCTTCGGTTTCTCGTGCCTGTCCAGCCTGAACTTGTTCGCGAATGAGCGCATCTTGTTCATGCGTGAACGGTGCGTCCTTCTCGCGATATTCCTTCTTTCCAGCTCATGCTGACTTTTTTGCGTAGTGCCAATGGGTACTACTCGTCGTTCACATACTTCGCGTCCAAGGTATGTTGACTCTGACTGATCTGGGGATTTGTCGCTCAACCTTCTTAGATCCTGTTCGATATCCTCCCCCTGCGAGTGGTCCCTCCGCTCGTATTCGGCGGTATCATCTATGGTTGGATCGGGCTTGTCCCTGAGGTAGCGACGTTCTGGAAGTTCATGCTCACTCTCGTCCTCTTCAACCTCACGACCGCGAGCGTCATCCTGCTCCTCTCCATCGGCATTGCGAGCACGAGCGTATCGTCTCTGGTCGGCACGCTCATCATGCTGTTCAAGTGCGTTTCACCGCCTCTTTAACTCTCGTGCGTGCCATGGCTAACCGGCGTCTACAGCCTGCTGTTCACTGGGCTGCTCATCAACCGCAAGAGTGTGCCCGCCGCGTTCCAGTGGTTGCACACGATCTCGTTCTTCCACGCTGCGTTCGAGGCGCTCGCGGTGAACGAGCTGCGGTACCTGCAGCTGCACGAGGAGAAGTATGGTGTGAACATCGACGTCCCTGCTGCTGCGATCCTGTCCACGTTCGGCCTCCGCGCCGAGGTGAGTTGTGCTCCGAGCTCTGCGCCTACATCTAGATTTCTGACCATCGTGCGTTCTAGTCGTTCTGGTGGCCCAACATCGCTCTGCTAGGCATCTTCTTCGGCACGTTTACGGTCCTCAGCTTCCTGGTGCTGCACTTCTACGTCAAGGAAAAGCGGTAGCCGCTGTGACGATATACACGCATAGATCAATATTGAGCTGCTATGCTTGTTGTGTCGATTGTAGTGTGGTCGTTCCATGCCGCGCGCCTGTTACCCTATATACGCATTACGATACTACATCTTGGAGCATGGACTTTCCCGGGGAGGTCCTGTATAGTACACACGTTGTAAAATATATGTATGTGTGTTTTGGATATTGCAAGCCAACGTGCATATAGTACAGTCGGCTGGTAGCACCCATGCATCTTGCTTACACTGTCTCTATTCGAGATAGTATCAGCTCTCAAGGTTACAGGGCACGAGCAAGAACGGACATACATTTCATTGCGCCTTAACCTCTTCCTTCTTCGGCCTTGAGCCAAAGATGCCCGTCCCGACGCGCACGATATCACTGCCCGACGCGAGCGCCGCCTCGAAGTCGCTCGACATGCCCATGCTCAGCAGCAGCCGGCCGTCCTCGCCCCACCTGCCCTCCTCGGGCTTGAACCCAGCTCGTGCGAGCGCCGCTTGTAGCACGTCACGCGTCCCCACGAGGCGCGCAAAGTCCTCGTTCTCCTTCGCGCCCGCCGCGAGCGACTGCTCGAGCGCGCCGATCGTCATAAGGCCCTGCAGGCGCAGGCGGGGGCATTCGGTTACGACGTAGCGCGCGACCTGCACGAGCTCTGCGGCATCGACCTCGTTGTCGGGCGTGGCCGCGGAGAGGGGAGGCACGCCGGACTTGGCGTCCTCCCCAGAGGTGTTCACCTGGAGGAGGATGTTGAGTGGGGTGGGGCGGTCGGCGGGGAGCGCCTTGTTCAGCGCGGATGCGGCTTTGATGGAGGTCACGGTCTGGATGGCGTAGAGATTCGGGATGGCTGCTCTGCGGTCAGTAAGCGGTGTGCGCGTATTTCGGGCAGCGGCGGGACGCACAGGCGAGGATTTTGGCCTT